>JAVQJD010067898.1:0-28945 GCA_036023655.1 Nannoperca australis
CAGCTATCAAGCGGGAGGCAGACACCCTCCTCATATTTAAGAGTAGGCTTAAGACTTTCCTCTTTGATAAAGCTTATAGTAGGGCTGACTCAGGTGACCCCTGAGGCACCCCTTAGTTATGCTGCTATAGGTCTAGACTGCCGGGAGACGTTCTAGGATGCACTGACCTCCGTTCTCTCCTCTCCATTTGTACACACCCATATCCCATTAATGCTTGTCACTAATTCACCTTCTTCCCCTAGCTGTGTGCTTCTTTCGTCCGTCCCCCCAACCCCCCCGCCCTCTCTTTCTTCCTCTGAGGATTTCTGCAGGTGTTTCTGCCTCCGGCGCTGTAGAGTCTGGATCTGTGGTTGCTCCTGCTGCCCCCGTGTTCCTGCTCAGCCGCCAATGTTGCTTTTGCTGTTATACTGCACTACTGTATGTTCTCCTTTCTCCTGCTCTCTCTCTCCCTCCTGCAGATGACCGCCCACCTAGAGCCTGGTTCTGCTCGAGGTTTCTACCTGTTAAAAGGGAGTTTTTCCTTGCCATTGTCGCCTAGTGCGTGCTCATGGTTGGTCTCAACCTGCTCCATGCGATAGAGTGCCCTGAGATAACTTTGTTATGATATGGCGCTATATAAATAAAATTGAATTGAATTGAATTGAATCCTGGAGAAGGGTTTGTTGATGCATCGGTGGGCTGGTGATGTGTCGGAGGACGGCGACTGGAGCGTAGTCAACCAGGTAGTTGTGCCCATGGTTTATCGCTCCCAGGTCTTGTCTTTGGCTCACCATCATCCATGGTCAGGACACTTAGGGGTGACAAAGACGTATGACAGGGTCCTCAAGCATTTTTTTCTGGCCAGGACTAAAATCAGATGTAGTCAGCTACTGCCGTACCTCTCACGAGTGCCAGCTGGCTGTAAAACAGAACCAGGGAATTCCTCCAGAACTTTAAATCTAAGGTTTTGGCCCGTGTCATGAAGGACCTGGGAATTCAGCATGTCATCTCTAGTCCCTATCACCCTCAAAGTCAGGGAGTGCTAGAGAGGTTTCATCAAACTCTGAAGTCCATGCTTAAGAAGTAGTGTCTTTCCTTGCAGAAAGATTGGTACGATGGGGTCCCCCTAGTGTTGTTTGCCGTTGTTTGAGTGCATCGACAACATTGGCCATGGGAAGTTTGTGATTAAGGTTCACATGTTGAAGGGGTACTGACAAGTCCCCTTAACCCCTCGTGCTTCCAAGGTCTCAGCTTTTGTGACCCTGGATACATTTTTACAATACACCATTATTCCTTTCAGAATATGCAATGATCCTGCTACGTTCCAATGGCTAGTGTCGATTGTGCTGGGGGACGTAGCGAATTGCAGGGCATATTTGGACGATGTGCTGGTGTATTCAGACTGCTGGCATGCACATCTCACTACATTGAGGGAAATCTTTCAGTGTATGTCGGACGCTATGTTAACCCTTAATCTGGCAAAATGTGAATTTTGAAAAGGCACTGTGTTATATCTTGGTCAGCAGGTTGGGCAGGGCAAGGTGCGACTTGCTGGAGCAAAGTTGTTGGGCGTTCCAGAGTTTTCTGTGCCAGGGACATGGAAGGAGCTACGCCGGTTCCTGGGGATGGCCGGCTACTACCGTCGGTTCCTGCACAATTATTTCCTCGGTGGCGGTCCCATTGACAACACTGACCAGCCCATCCAAGCCATTTGTTTGGTCCGGTGAGTGCCAACAGTCCTTTGAAAATCTGAAGAAATTGCTCTGTTGCAATCCTGTATTGTCTGCACCAGATTATTCCTAGCCATTCAAGCTCAAGGTGGATGCCAGCGCGATGGGAGTGGGAGCCATTCTACTATAGGAGGATGGTTAGGGAATCAACCTGTTCCCTAACAGGTAATTTCTCCCGAAAATTCAACATCCATCAGCTTAGATACTCGACTACTGAAAAAGAGGCTTTAGCATTGTGACTTGCACTCCAGCATTTTGAGGTATACCTCGGATCAAGTAACACCACGATTCAGGTCTTTTCTGATCACAACCCGCTTGTATTATTTTCCATAATGTGTAACCATAACCAGAGGCTCATGCAATAGTCCTTAATTGTTCAGTGTTACAACCTCAACATTAGGCACAAGAAAGGATTGGAGAAGGTGTTTGCAGATGCCATGTCACATTCTGTATTATGAGGGAATCATTTTTGATTGGTTAATTAAACCCTTTGGGTTTAATTTTATAAGGGAGGGAGTGTTACATGCCAGGTCATGGCCTGGGCTTTGTTTGTGTTCTCCCCCCCCTTTCTGTGTACACTCCAGGTGCGTCTGCTCAGATGATTAATTATCTCCACCGGTGCGGTCCGGCTCGGTTGCTCATTGGATGCCTCGACGTTCTGCTTGGCATAAAGTGGTGGTTGCAGCCAGCAGATCAAAAACAGAGACAGATCGGCGATTAGAACAGGAAAGAGAGAGACATCAAAGAGAAAGAAACCGTTTAGCAAACGCTATCAGAACCCCGAGAGCGAGACTGGAGAGACGTGGGATCTGCCACCCAGAGTGAAAGACGTCCAGCTTGAGCGTTAGTTTTGTATCCGTTTTTTGAGGCTTAACTGCCATTTGCATTGCAATTTGGCTTATATATTATTTAGTGATCTGGTGGGTGGTTTTAGCAGACTAGGTAAGTGGTGTTAGAGACACCAGATTAGTTGTTGTCGCCAGCCGTGTAACTTTTCTTCATTGTTTAAAAGTAGGAGGCTAGGTTTTTCTGTTGTTGTTTTATTTTGATGATAGTGGGTCCCAGTTGGCCTGTTTTGTTTTGTTCATTTAATTTCCTTTGACGCAACGTTTCAGACCCTACTCCCCACCAGTATACCTTGTTTTGTGCAATCTTTTCATAATAAATCTCACTTGTCCTCTGTATACAGTAATGTGTCGTAATTGCTCGGCTGTATTGTGTTGTTGTTCCACGTTCCCTAAATGCAAACCGGGACGTAACAGTGACAAACCAACAGAACAGTCTACAATGCCATTCCTCCATAGCCATTTACTACCAATCCAGTGAATTAATTTCTCTCAATTTCTGTTATTAACTCCCCAAACATGCTATACAGCCAAAGCAGCTATCTGAGCCTCTCTGTTTCATTTCCCACTAGCTCATACAAATGCATTTAAGTTAAGTACATTTACTGTAATTACTCTGCCATACACTGCTGTGAGAATACATCAGTGGATGGTGGAAGTAAACTAGCTACAGCTGGCAACAGAGAACTCTGCTAGAACATGATATATCTGTACAGTAACATATGACAAATGGAAATAAAGCTGAAAATGAGCAAAGTGTTTCTTTAATCTAAAATTTACTTCTGCAGGATGAAAATAAGCACATTTGCTGATGTTTCTGCAGCCAGTGTCTACAGGACATTTGTCATGTGTCCTGTGTTGTATATGTAGATAAATGGACAAGCAATCTGAACTCCAACCACTTGAATTGGTCTCCTCATTAGACTCTAATCAGTCTTTAATATGGCTCAGTGTTGTTTTACAGCGCATGTGTGACTTATGTGTGACTAGTCAGTTAATCAGTGTACACTTACTTTAATGTACTCTTGATAGATTGAAACAATTTCGCCCCTTGCTTCGCCGCCTGACATTTCAACGTCATTAGACATTATTGTTATGATAACCAGGACAAAATCCTTGGAATGGCAAAGGCTGAGGGAACATTTGATTAAATGCATCAATCTCTATTTGGAGACCATACATGGAGTCTATGCTTAATATATACAGACGACGAAACCTGGTGCACTGCTGGTACAAATTATGGTGACGTTGATCCATCTTATCACTGGAACAGACCTTCCAACACTGAAATAAGATGCTTAGAATATTTATGGGGGATATGAGAGAATATCAAGCTGGTTATTCCTCTGCCAGGTAGCTCAGTATGTGTTACATGAACGTTGGTTTATCACGCCTGAATAAGAGGTTTGTAAAACCTGCATGGCTGTGCACTATTTCTGATTTGGCCATTTATAACTGAAAAGTATACCTTTGGGTTAGCCACAGGCAACACATGTTTTTTTTGTGTGCACTTTCTGACGTCGCATGCTGTCTGTTGTATGTACCAGTCAGAGACATATGCTGCCTCTCCAAGTGCTTTTCATCCTCGGTCTGCTGGAGAAAGCCTGGTCTTCTGACATGGTATTCAGGCCAACTATTGATACACAAAAAAAACAATATTGCCTTTTGGCTTTGCCTTATGTAGCTTATCTCATCCTTCCCCTCCCTGCTGCTGGTAATAGGCAACTCACCAGTCTACCTTGGGTACACTCCAATTGGACAACAGCAAAACAGTATGGACTGCTTTTTCCTGGTACTGCGTAATGAGAAAAGGCACAGGATATTTGGTCATGTCTATGGATGCTTCTGTATCATTGTAAATCTGTTGTCCCAGTTATCAGAGGATACTTACTGAATGCTAAAAAGGTAGCATGCATGCACTGCAGATCTATCTATCCACCAACAAGTTATATGCTGTGTCCTAAATTGCACACTTCTGTTAGTACACTGACATGCAGTATACTGTGTACACTGTGTACTGACTTAAGTAATGCATTTATTTTGACAGGTAGTGTCTCAAATCAAATACAACATTTGTGTGCTTACTGGAAATGACGATCGCAACCTTTGACTGCGCCGTCTTATTCATCGCCAACATTTTACCACGATTGCTGCACGCTAAAATATCTGTCAGCTTATTTGCTCAATTCAGTTCAATTGATTTATATTAAAAATAAACATACTTTTACTTTTAGCTGTAACAATCGCAACTACACCATTTCCATACATTGGTGGTCCACCCCAGGGTGCAGGGTGCAGGATCCACACTCAACTCTCTGTTTTGGGTACATCATCCATGTACTTATAGTACACTGCATTTTGCCATACTTACCAGTGTGCACGCACTCATACTAAGTTTGAGTATGCAAGTACATGATCGAGTATGCAAGTAAGCAATTTGGGACACGGCAAAAGAGTCTACAGCCATGCTAGAAGCTCTGTGAGACTGTGTTTTAAGGTGAATGCTAACATCTGCATGTTAACATGTTTAGCAAGTATATGTTTACCATGTTCACCATTTTAGTCAAGTGTCCTATCATGCTAACATTTGCTATTTAGCATTGAAAGAAAGTGCATCTGAGGATGATGAGAATACCATTAGTTTTGTAGGTATTTGGTCATAAACCAAAATATTGGAAAAATAAACATTTTCATTTGGTGATGGCACTATATGAAAAATCAGGCAACCACCACAAGTTATTACTACTCAACCTGAGGAGAACATGAATGTCAGGAACAAATGTTATGGCAATCCATCCAATAGTTGTTGAGACATTTCACTCAAAACCACATATGTAAACCTCATGGGGGCAATAGATGATCACCAAAGTCACTAGGATTCATCCTCTGGGGATCATAAATTTATGGCAAGCCATCCTGTAGTTGTTGCGATATCTTACTTTGGATCAACATGGTGGACCGACGACAGACTGACTGAAATTGCCATCCATAGAGCCGCTAAAATGGCTATAAACAATGAAGATGATTATATAGCCAGTTCTTCAGTGAGGTACTGGACAATGTCACCAAACCACCAAAAAGACTTCCAAAACTGGGAGTATTCCTTGAAATGCTGCAGCAAAGGTTTGGATCTTTTGCATACTTTATGTTGTCAAAGTAATTTTTTCGCATGGACAGAGCCAACAATAGCAAGCACCGAAGGGCAAATGCAAAATATTTCCAGAACACAGCCATTTCCAAAAAATACAGCAATTTTCCCCTCAATGGTTGGATGATTACACTGATTAAAGTAACACTATCAGAAAACTACAATCGTATAATAACACCTTAAAAGGACTTATGTGCTTTCTTGAGCTTAGTCAATGATATTGTCTTAATGTCATTCTTCACATTACAAAAGACTTTGATACTGTGTCTGATTTCAGTGTTCAACCGGTAATAAGAGTAATGTTAATGGCGTAATACCACCGTTTTATGATAGAGAGGCTGGGTATCCATTTCAAGGGCCACTAATGGACTACTGGTGTGACAGAAGAAGCTGAGGAATGTTCCAGGTCTCCATTTACAAACATGGGACAGAAATATACATGCACCGAACAATAGATATGCTAACGGCCTTTATGGTTGTGGAAAATAAAAACACCTCCATTGCACAATATAAGTGAAAGCAAATCCAAAATGATCTTGTCAGAAATGTATTGTCAGTTGGTGCTTTTTATTCTGCAGTGGACTGTCTGTAAAGATGCTCTGGCAGGAACAGAAGATAATCTGCACTTTGTTCTTTCTTAATCACACACACAATAGTACCTTCTTTTTATAACACAGTAAACAAGCACCTCCTCACTGAGTGCATTCCTTACAATTGATGAGAAATCTTTGGCAACCTAGTGTATAAATATTGTTCAGGCTGCCAGAAATTTTTGAGGCATTTTGATTCTTGTCTGGATTATTGAAATCAATTAAAATATAGGGAAGTTAGCAGTCATGCTACAGCTGAAAATGTACACAGGGTGGGTATTTTGTAGGCCCCATTCCAGAATTTTCAGTGTTTTTAGACAATTTTAGGTCAATAAATACATTTCTTCAGCGGAATTTTACTCCTGGCCAGAGTGAAGAGGACTTTCAGGCAGTATTCAGTATTTATAGAATCCTGTTGGGAACTGATTCTTGTTTCAACCAGTCGAGAAATATTAAAGATAAAATACATCTGGATGCATCTTTCTTTCGTACGCACAAAAACCTTCGACGCCCTGTCAAACCCCTGACGCAAACCTGCCTTTTTATACCAGAATATTATTAGACCTTGAATAACAACATTTGTTTGGGTTCCTCTCCAGAGGAAGTTGTTTGGGGAAGGTCAGGGTGGTTACGGCTGTTTGTCAGTGCGGCCACAGAGCTGGAGCCCTGGAACAGATTTCTGGAAGGGTCTTCAAAACACAGGCCTGTCATGTTTCTTCCCCCTGTTGAAAAACTCGAGCATGAGGCCCTCTAGAATAACACGGAATGCCTGGAGCAAAAATAATCCTCCCCATATCACACAATGGGGGAGTATATGGATTTTGTCTCCAGAACAGCTCTGAAAAATATGCAGCTTGATAAGAACACTGCCCTCTTTATCATAAAAAACAAGGACATAGGTTTTACTAAGCAGGCCTAACAAGCTATGCATCTGACCTGGCAGTCATGCCTCTGATTGCATTCATCACACATGGAGGTAACTGAAACCATCGTGATTATATGCACCAGGCACTACAGACATGTTGTCCTGACAGCTAGTAACTGATTCTTTTCTTTTTTCCCCTTCAGCTTGATTCAAGCATCTGGTCAGCTAAAAAAAGATAGAAGCTATTAGTCACTAAACATTAACATGTCTTGCTGAATATTTAACTATGAAACAAAGTCCAAATTTTTTTTATTTATTATTTATTCTATTAGACTACAGCCTGTATTGTTTTGTGAGGGGAGAGGTCCTGTTTCATTTTAACATGCCCTAAAGTGATATGTAGCATATGTTAGTAACTGAGTACTTATAGGGCTGGACAGGAAGCAGAACATTTGGACAGAGCTTGTCGTCAAAGTTATGGAATTATTCAATGTTTTGACCAAAATCCAATTATTTCAATATCTAGAAAACAGCATATGTTAGGTGCACCAGTGGGCACACAGGCATGCATCTCACTGAGTATTCTAGTAGATATGTGTTCTTGAAGTCGACAGGTGTTATGCTGAGCTCAGAAATCTCATCGGACTCACCAGTCTAACAACACTCAGTTCAACTCAACTCAACATTTTGATTAAGTAGAACTAATGGAGTCATAAAAGTGTGTGTGTGTGTGTGTGTGACATTAAACAGACTGATTTCTGTGTTGGATAAATTGATGTGAAAGCATTGAGTGAGTAAAGAGTATTATTCCACTCTACATCAAAACAGAAAAACTTGTGCAGTCATGTAACACCACTTTCTGTTTTATTGTCTGCAAATCCACCTCATGATTTATTCTTATGAATTTCACTCAAAGCCATGTTATTCATCTGGAATGCTGTGTGTAATAGGTACCATCCTCTCTATGCGTGTAAAATTAATAGTCTGTGGCAAGTTAAGTGTCATTTTTATAGAAACCAAATTGGTTCCAAGATTTTTAAGTTTTCATTAAATGCGAAGCAAAGTTTTTAGTGGGAGAAAACAAGCTGACTGAATGCATCTCTAATATGACAAATGAGGAGAGCTGGATGTGGAGCAAGGCAACGAGAGGCTGAGTACAACAAGAATCAACCAGTGGCATCAATTAGTAATAAGCTTCTCTGTGTGGCTGTTGGAGAATAGTGCACGCTGGGAATTGTTATTCGCATGTCCCTGGATGAACCAATCTCTCTCCTAAAACCAATACAAATATTTTTTTGCACACCATTTATGATAGGGCACACAGAGATCAGTGTTTAGAATCAGAATCAGTGCTGGAGGTTTTTAAAGGGGTAAAAAGTTTTAGTTTTGGCCATTATTCCTATTGCTAATGATAGCATTACAGCACAAAGTTGATATTGTTGGATATGTAGCAACATTGACAAGGCAAGAAACAAAGAGAAGTCAGAAAAAACAACCTCAGGCAAACCTTCAGGTTAGCCAAACTTATTTGGAAGCAGCGGCAGTTCAATAGTTTGTTCTGTGTTGTTAACACAGGGTTGGGCTTAATCATGCATGTGCACGCGCATTTATCACATGCACATATGGAGTCAATTCCCCATCAGGGTTTAAAAAAGTAAGCACCTTACACACGTGGCGAGAGTGGGGCCTTATATTGTAAGATTTATGGATATAGCCCGACTACACCACCCTGAGAAATACTCACAATTTCACAATATTACACAAAAAAGGGCACCAGGTTCAATCACCCATGAAAGTCAAAAACGTGTCGTTTCCACTATCAAATCGATTCAATGTTCACAAGTAGCAGAACCAGAAAGAAACAAAAATAAACAAAATAATTATTGTGTTCTTTTCATGTATTGGCTATGTATCCTACTCCAGGAACATAGCCAATACATGAATACACACACACTCTTAAACTCACTCAGTCAAATATGAACACTCACTCATTCAATAACTAGCTGGCTGGAACGCATATTTATGTGCACCAGGCGGGGGTTTTCTGTCAGAACAGCTGTCCAATCAACATGCGATAAGCACTGCACACATCTCGCGGACCAAACAGAGCGTAATTTATGAGCCTATACTCATAGAAGTCATGCTTTGGAAAGGCTTTCTCACAAATAAAAAATAATTAATCTGACAATGGGAAAATACCAACACAGAATACAGCACTAATGCCACCTGCACAAGATATAGGCTATATACAAAGTTCAAAGTTCTTTATTGCTCACACGTACAGTCATACACGTACAACAGCAGTAAAATTCTTTTTTCCCAGAGGATCCCCGCCAGAATAGGAACCTAAGAGAAATAATATAATAAATAAAATAAAAGTAATAGAATAAAATAAAATAAGAATAGTGCAAGATAAAATAAGGTGCAAAATCTTAAATTTACAATGTATAAACTATTTACAACAAACATGAATATTTACATTGTGACAGTAGTCCTAAAAACAAGGGCAGGTGTGTGGGTGTAGTGTGTAGTCCATCATGTGATGCTGTTGAAGAGTCTGATTGATTGAGGATAAGAACTCGTCCTGAGTCTCTCAGTCTTTGCCCTATGGCTACAGAAGTGCTTACAAGTTCTCAGAAACTTTAATAACTTTAGTAACTTTAGTAATGTTAGTACTTTAGTACACATTCGCTCACCTCCTCACAGTGTATAGCACTGACTGTAAGCAGCACAGATACTTAAGCGTTAGCCATGACAGCTAATAGGTAATGAACAATGAAGCTCTCAATAAACAGATCTTAAATGTGTTTGTGTCTTTTAGAAGTCGAAGAGGGTGTTAAGTGTTCAGCCCTGTTGATAAAGCTTCATTGTTAGAGAGGAAGACCAGAGCCGATTAGTCAGAAATTACCTTGACATGTTGATGAACGTTTAGCAAAAAATTTGACTGCCAAGACATATCTTAAAAACCAGCTCTCAGCTTTGGCAAGTGATAGCTGTCGTATAAAACTGTCCATGAACATGTATTTAATATTTGAGAGGTGAGAATGTGTATGCAAGTTAGTGTTGAGCAGGAAGGTAGAAAAGATTGCAGAGTTCTCTGTTCTGGACGAATAAGTCACTGTTTCCACACGTATCAAAGCTGTTGGTGCAGCCAGGAGGAAATTCTTCTTTTATTCACAGAAGAAAGCTTTTATTCCTCGATTCAGCCAGGAGGCTTTAGTAAATCTACAGACAGGAGTGTCCTACCTGCTGGGTGGATTTTTTGAAAAGGGTTCTTGGCCCCAAGCCGCTCCCTGGAAATCTCACCTCCCTACTTAGCACTGAAGTGGCTCTCCTTCACACACACATGCACAACACACACTTTTCTTTCTTCTCCCCTCTTTCGCTTCCTCTCACTCTTTTGTGTAACTGGTCACACTGAGAGACAATGGACATCAGATGTGTGTAATTGCCGCTGGGATCTAAGGCCTGGATGCACCTGTGATGTGCAAAATGAGACAATTACACACATGACAAGGTAATTAGCAGGGAGAACATAAAGTCTATTTAACAACCTAGATTTCCTCATAAAATTATGGTATTTCAGTGATTATCAGTGACAGTGGCCATGTGTGTCCCATTATCAGATGACTGAGTTTGCACAGCTAAGATGTGGCTTCGTTGGTTTGGGTCCAAACAGAATCTTCTTTCGCATGCTGGACACTTTGAATTTAACAGCACACATGGGATGGGACAAACTCAACATGGAAGTGAAAAGGGAGTTTACTTACTTACTTACTTTCTTAGCAAGTTAGTTACTAGTTAGTAGCAGCGTATCTGTACACATAATCATGCTGTATTTTACCATAAGAATCTATATAGCTGTTCTGATATGTTTTTCATTAAGGAATCTATGAAGTTTCATGATAAGGCTCACTGTACACAAAAGTATACTCTTTAAATGTAAAACAATATATCTTCATATCTGGAAGACTTAACACAACATATGTTACTAATATATTTTCACATATATGTTATTAATACAGATTGTATTGAAAAGTAATACAAAATGTGCACTGTGCTGAAGAAAAACGACACTGTGACCGGGGTGTGACTTGTGTTTGTAATGGTTGCAACGGGAATAAAGTTTCTAAAGCTGGATAGCTGTCTGACCCGAAGAAGCTGACCTTCAGTGGCCCATTTTGGATTTGACAATTAATCAAACATTAATGAACTAACCAATATGAATTCTACAAAACTCATAGTGTTGTCATGCATTCGCAAAGGTAATCATTGTAATCTTTAGAGAAGTGGCTCCTGACTTTTTTGGCTTGTAACCATTTAAACTGAGGTGATGTCAAGTTGCGACCCCTTGTCAGAAGGTGCAGTCATCTATGACTTGAAAGCAGTATCACCAAAAAGTTATGTTCTCTTTCTGTTTCATTTGAAAATTTTTTACAGGCCTGAAGAGATAAAACTCTTGAGTATTTAACAATGAACAGCTCTGTGACGGTGTACTTATGCACAAGTGTTAATGTTAGCATTCTAACATTCTCACAATGACAATGCTAAAATGCTAATGTTTAGCAGGTATAATGTATACCATGTTCAGCATCTTAGTGTATCGTGTTAGCATGCTAACATTTGCTAATTAGCACAAAACACAAAGTACAGCTAGGCTGATGGGGATGTCATTAATTGCAGGTATTTGGTCATAAACCAACCTACTGGACAAATAAAATGTTTAACTTGATGGTGGTGCTGGATGAAAAGTCTGTGAATCACTAGTCACAAGTTATTACAGTTCCAATCACATTACACCTGGACATACTGGGTGTTGCTTATAGGACAATATGTGGTGGGACTTGGTCAAAAGAAGAGCAAAATCATGCTGAAACAGTCTACCAATAATGGTTCAATATGTACAAACAACAAGCAGACCTATGGTATTTATTTTTACTCTTGTCAGATTCTTCTAATCACATGCCATGTAGTGGTATGTAATCCTTGGTAGCAGCTCAGCAGGACACTGTTGTTGCTTGTGAAGACTGATGCTCAGCCAGTGTTTTAGTCACGAGATCAGGACCACAAATCAATGCATGGCTGTACCTCAAAGGCACACAGAGAAAGGTAATCATTCCCAGAAATAAGAGAGGAGAAAACATGATGTTATCCTTGAAAGTACATCTACTCCAAAACATGTACACCATATACAGCACAATAGCTACTGTACAAAAGCAAAATGATCATCCGGCAAAAATCTCATCCTACCCTCAGTGCTGTGATATGTCTTTTCTTATTGTTTCCCATTATTAGCTGTAGGGGGACTGTTGTTAAGGCCCATTGTGTGTTTGGGGAGTATTCCCCTCTTCGTCTGTATGTCAGGTGTCAATTACGTCATTCAAATGTTCTAAAGGTAATTATAGAAAGCCACAATGTCTTCAAGCATGAATTTGCCACGAAATCCTCATATGAGCATGTATGACATCAGTCTTCAGCAATCGGTTTAAATTTCACAAGGTCCATATTAAAACCCTCATGTAATATTATTTTGTACGCAGAATTCTGCACTTGTGGCTCTCCAATCCCAATATTGATATTGCCGCAATGAAATCAGCTGGACATCACTGCATTTCATTAGGCTGTGCAACTGGAGCATGTGGGGAGAATAAGTCAGCCCTATAAAAGTCTGAGTTTGCTGAATGGCTGGGAAAGGGTTTGGGCTTGCTTTTAAAAAGAGAAAACACTGGGAGTGACAGCAAGGAACGAGGTTTTACTGCCAAAATATTGGAGAGCTGACTGGGATTTCATCCAGGCAGTCTTGTATCTGAGATGGCTAAAACAGCTGAGCCAGGTTGCAGCACAATGTTGACCAGCCAAGTCCAGGACCAGGACGGGACGAGGTGAGCCGATCCACCAGGGCCTGGTCTGAGCTCTCAGACAGGACACCAGAGCTGCTGCGTCTCCCTTCACGCTTGTAACGCAGTCCCCCAATCCCTGTATTATGACTATAATTCCAGCTATAAAAAGTTACAGTTGCAGTATGAGGTCTCAACTCGCTAATGAATGAGAAAGTACTTTGTGTCTTTGTTTTGACTTTGAACCACAGAGTTGAACGCTGGCCAAGACTGAAAACTGACTCCTGCTCTCATCTGGTGACCAGACTTAAATGTGGGTCATTCATGTCAGGACAAAGGGTGTTGTAGTGATAATTCAACAAAAAATCAATTAATATCCCAAATACTTTATTCAAATTTAATAGTTTTAAACACAGGCTTCTTTGATTTCTTGCAAGAGTTAGATGAGAAGATTGATACCACTCTCAAATAGCCTATGTGCGTTTAATATGAAGAAAAGCAGTAGATGTTAGCTAATTAACATGTTATATCTCATTTATTTAAAACAACAAAACCCAAAGTGAAAACGACCATTGATTCCAGGAAATCACTGTGCCATGAAATAGTCTATAACATAGATTATTTTTATTTTGGATTAAACGAACAAGTTAATTAGTGACTTGTTTAATTTTTTTAACCAGCTGTTCCCATGCCTCCAGCTTTTGTGTTAAGCTAAACTAACTGCCTTGTGGCTCCAGCATCCAGCTATGTAAATTTTACTGTGGCCACAAGTGACAATTACAGTATAACGGTTCATGCTAAAACAGTGTAACAGTAGAGTCATAAAGTCACCTGACTCATTGTCAGTTATACAGCATATTTCAAAAGGTTGCTAATGTTAGCTAAAATTAGTCAGCATAAGCTACTGGTCATGGTGCCTGGTTTCATCCGGGCCGCCCTCCTGAGTGGCCTTCCACGTCTGGTCCTCGTGTCTGGTCCTGTCCGGGCCACCTTCCTGAGCGGCCTTCGACGTCTGGTCCTCGTGTCTGGTCCTGTCCGGGCCGCCTTCCTGGGCGGTCTTCCACGTCTGGTCCTCGTTTCTGGTCTTGTCTCGGCCGCCCTCCTGAGTGGTCTTCCACTGTTGGTCTTCGTGCCTGGCCCTGTCCGGGCCACCCTCCCGAGTGGTCCTCCTCGCCTGGTCGCCCCCCCCAAGCTCCTGTTCTGGGTTTTCTGTATGAAACTTGTGATGAACTTGTACCAGAATGATGGAAAGAGAAGAGAAGAGTATGGAGAAAGAAAGGAACAGCTCATGATCCAAAGCATAGAGGGTGCAGTACTTCAAATTCCTTGGCATCCACATCTCTGCAGACCTCTCCTGGTCTCTGAACACTACAGCAATGGTCAAGAAGGCCCAGCAGCGGTTACACTTCCTGAGGGTTTTCAGAAAGGAACATCTCAACACACAGCTGCTGGTGACCTTCTATCGCTCCACAGTTGAGAGCCTGCTGACCTACGCTGCCAGGTAGGTCAGCAGGCACGGAGGCAGACAGGAAGAGGTTGCAGAGGGTGGTAAAAACAGCACAGAGGATCATCGGCTGCCCTCTGCTCTCCCTGGCAGACATCTACAGCTCCCGTTGTCTCAGCAGGGCCAGGATTATTGTGAAGGACAAAACTCACCCTGCTTTCCACCTCTTCGACCTGTTGCGCTCTGGCAGGCGCTACAGGTCCATACGAACAAGAACTAACAGACTCAGGGACAGCATCTTTCCTAAAGCTGTTAACATATTAAACCCAAACCCGCACTAACAACACTTTCTTGTTTAAAATCTACCCCACACCTGTGCAATATATAAAATACCTGTGCAATATACAACTACTGTGCGATACTGATTTATTTATTCATACTGATTATGAATAATCAGTATGAATGATTACTGTATAATATAAAAACCTTTTATATTGGTTTTTTATTATATAGGTTTTGTATTATATAGGCTTATTGTGTAAGGAGCTGCTCTTCAAATCTCATTGTACTATGTATAATGACAATAAAGGCTTTCTATTCTATTCTATTCTCATACCACGTCATCTGTCAAACATGGTGGAGGTAGTGTTATGGCATGGGCATGTATGGCTGCCAGTGGAACTAGGTCACTGGTGCTTATTGATGATGTGACTGCTGATGGAAGTAGCAGGATTAATTCTGAAGTGTATAGGACTATAGTGTATGCTCAGATTCAGCCAAAGGTTGCATAACTGACGGAGGACGGAGCTTCACCGTACACATGGATAATGATCAAAACAAACTGCGAAAGCAACCCAAGCTTTTCAAGGCAAAGCAATGCAATATTCTTCAATGGTCGAGTCAGTTACCTGACCACAACCTAATAGAGCATGTTTTTCACATACTTGAGGATGAAACTGAAGGCAGGAAGAACCCACAAACAATATATAAATACTATTTATAATTATGTTAGTTAGACTTTGTATAAAAACAAAAAGTGTCCAAATACTCACAGACCTAACTGTATATATAGCTTCTCTTCCTACTCTGGTGTTATTCCAAAGACAAGCATGATAGTCATTAATCCACACAATGTATTGTAATGCAAACACTGTTTGTCTCCCCGCCTGACATGTAGCAATGACAGGATTACAGTACATGAGTAACATCCACAGTAATAATGACAAGGGATCTACTTTGTGACAGACCAGGTAATGACTAGGGCATGTTGAACGACTTTGACCTGGGACCGACGGTGTGTCAGACAATATGGCTGCTGTATAAATGAGGTGTTGATGGACTGCAGCAATTCTCCTCCCTGCGCACACTGTTAATCCTACTCATGATGTTGGCTGAAATGGATTCTACTCTTATCGCAGGACAGTCATCAGGATTAGATAGATTGGACAATTTGGCCGGTGACTATTTAAATCAATAATCAGACTAAGGAGGACACTGGTATGGGGGTAAAGGCAGAGAGTAAGGGTTCATTCATTACTGTCACACACATACACACACACATTACAGTGTAAAGCCCAGAGGGCTGGGCTTAGACAGCCAGCGGTACTGGTTTGGCTGGTGTGTATTTTGTGAGGTGCCTGTGATGATGAACAGTACAGCAGACTATACATTGCAGCAGCGCTGAACTCTTTAAACTGAGCACTCAGCTCAAAAATATGAAGATGGCTTTCTGAGCAAGGAAATGATGTCTGCTTACTCTCACTCTTAATGTCTCAGTTCTTGTTCTCATAAACTTTAAACTACAATAATAACCTGCAAACTATCAAAGGTTTAAGGCATGCACCTGTGCAGAGGCACATGAATTCACATGCTACACTTAGAGCAGGCCTGGCTTCCATGATAGCACAAATGTCCCGTCTCTGGCCGGATGAAATGTCATTCCCAGAAGGCAGAGCGCTGAAGCCCTCAGACACCTGTAGGGGCTTAGCTGTGAGAGCAGACTGCAGTGACACCAGGAGATTATAGGATCGAGACGCAGGAAAGTATGCATGTGAATCTGGAAACAGAAAGTATTAAAAGGACACTTTTAGCAATGATCTGCATTATTGAAATTCCTAATGGGAACGACTATGAAAAGTCCAACAGGTGATACTAAAAGAGAAAGCTTTATTGCCATGAGTAATGGGCTAAATTATATTGATAGTAGTCAACCATAATCTGCCTGAAACAAGCAAGAGGAGATGTGAATTACAAGCTCACAATATGCTTCAAATGCTTTAAGTTACTGTTTTCTGATGCCTTACGTGAAGAAGTGATACATTACTTGGAGCCCTAAAAACAAAGTGACATGGTAATACAACTAGAAAGGTTATAATGAGGTAAAGGAATGCATAAGGGCTTATTTTATTAGAAAAGGCCTTACTTCAAGGCATTGTAAGGTTAGTCACATGTAAATCGTGTACATATACAGTATGTAAGGTCTGTGGTGCTCACATTGTCAGGGCGAATGAAGGGAAAGAGCTTGTTGGGGCCAACCAAGCTCTACTTTGTTCAAAGTAAAAATAATGTGAGGTTAGAATCTGAAATAAACCAGTTTGCTCATGAGGATCATTAAAGTATGATATAGCTAGCCAAAATACAAAAAACCAAAACCCCCCAAAAAACCTAACAAACACTACCAGTACTCTTCTTAGATGCTGACCAGATCACAAATTATCATAAACACAGAAGAGTAAAACAAGGCTTAAGACATTATTTACCATATTGCTTTGTCTGGATGAACAATAATAAGCAGGAATGGTAGGATGCAGCATCTCTAAAACCTAAATAAAGAGCCAGTCAAAAACAAAATGTTTGATCTGACACACTTTAACTGAGCTATATGTAAAATATGTCAGACGGGATGTTTTCCAGGCTGATGGAAAACATATGAAAGCGTGAAATATTAAGAGCCTGTACCTGCCAGATTAATGTGTTTCAGGCATTCTGAAGCAGGATGCACCTGGATTCTTTCTGCTGTCCTTAAATTACTCTGATGACATTGTATTGGATTATCCCATAAACATATGGGCTATTGCAAGGATGAGTATATGTCTGTTATTTATCCATTATCAATTGTTAATGTTATTAGTTACACCTGCGCCTCTCCTGCTATGACAAATCAACATGTCTTCCATGGAACTATTTAGATAAATTATTGTTTAATTAACTGCAAGTGAAAATTCCAACTATTTCATAGTTTCAGCTTGTGTTGATCAAAGAAAATAACCAATTTGATGATATGTCCATGGGTCTTTAGGACATTTAATTACTGTCTTCTAAGATTTTCGGAACCAAATGAATAATCGGTTGAGAAATGGCCATATTAATCTATGATGAAGATAATTATTAGTTCAAGCCCTAAGATGGAGGTTGGTGACATTACGGATTTCTCAAGGATACTGCTGCCCAACTTCAACCTGAGCAGAGGTCTGGCTGTGGGTGGCATTTAATTACTTCTATCTCCCAGAAGATAAGACGATGTACAAGACGCATCATTGTGGAGAAAATATTTCTCAGCTTTTATTTATATTTGAACAAAAAGTGGCCATCCAAAATTATTCATATCCTTTGCAAACTGTCACAGTCTATAGTCAACAAATCCAAGCAGCTCTAAGTCTTCAATGTCAAAGGGTTTACAAAATCATTATGTAAGAGGATATGAAAGCAGCATCACTCTGGGTTCAGTCGCCCGCTGAGCACCAGCAGTTCATTTTACAGCGACCATTATGACGGCATTATGAAGCCCAATGAAGTGTCTCTCCCCGGCCAGACTTCCACCTGCGCTTGGCATTTTACGGTAAGCTCAGTTTAGCCAGTGCT
The DNA here is from genome assembly GCA_036023655.1 of Nannoperca australis. Lineage (NCBI taxonomy): Eukaryota > Metazoa > Chordata > Actinopteri > Centrarchiformes > Percichthyidae > Nannoperca > Nannoperca australis. Next base: position 18,300 of record JAVQJD010067898.1, read on the forward strand.
GGAGCAGAAATCAATAGCCTCTCCGGTCTGCTATGTGTCCACCGGCTCCACTGCGGCACAGGCAACACTCATGACTTTGACAGAGCTGAGAGGAGTGGCAAGGCAACAAGGCTTTGTGCGCATGAAAGGGAGTTGACAGGGTTGCAAGAGTTTTGTCTGTTTGTTAGGGTTTACACAGCATACTGACTACAGAACAAAGCAAAGCCATCAGCACTTAGACGATCTGGCTCTCTGACTGCTAGCCAGACGGCCTTGACAGCTCCATTTAATCTAACAAATAACAGCCTGCTTACTGGGGCTTTTTTTTTGACTAGATTTGTGCATCTCTGAAAACGCTCTACGACAGCAGGGGAAAGGTTTTGTGATTTCACTGTTAAGACATTTGTGACATCTAGTCTTGTTTGTTTTGTTAGCCTCATATTTAGAATTTATCTATCTATCTATCTATCTATCTATCTATCTATCTATCTATCTATCTATCTATCTATCTATCTATCTATCTATCTATCTATCTATCTATCTATCTATCTATCTATCTATCTATCTATCTGATTGATTCACACTTTTTTATTTGGTTACAGTGCACCTATGCCTTACCTAATAGGGGTCCACACCAGTCTATCTGAGGTAAACTACTGATTCAAACAATTTTAGTCTACAGTCACTCAAAGGTTTCTCCCCACAAACTGACCGACCCAACAGATCACACTGTGTCTCTGTGCCTGTCCGACAGAGGGTGAGGAGTCGTGGGTTGGAGGAAGTTGTGATTCTGAATGTGGACACAAACACTCTGGAAACCCCCTTCGACGACCTTAAAAGGATACCTTCAGATGTGGTAATAAATACTTTGTGTGCAGGTTCATGTGTGTTTGTGTGATTATATATGTGTTTCTGTTGTCCCCACACTTAACACTTAACAGTTTTTTATAGTATGGAAAGTATGACACCATTATTTACACCACATCAATAGAACTGCAAGGTTTAGGAAATTAGATTGATGATGCAGTTTAAGATTAAACTTTAACACATTAGGATGTTTCCTCAGTCACCCAGTGCTTGGTTACTGTGTGAATGAATTCGGTCCACATCGTAGCAGCTTGATATATGTGACTAATCAATGATGATCAGCATTTAAAGCTTTGCTCCAATAGTTATAAGACACCCCCCCACCCAGTTGCTCCAGGTTTATATCAAACATACAAATGTGAATATGTCTCCAGATGGCTGGGCTGAAGGTGTGTTTGAAGCGTCAAGCGGTGTCTCCTGGCTGTGGTGTCTCAAGGGCCTTCTTGAAAGCTCAGGCTCTGCTGTTTGGAGGCTACAGGGATGCACTGCAGGCTCACGAGGTCAGTCACTCATAGAAGGGCTTATTGCAGACTTTAAAACATGTTTCAAATAAGAAATATTACAACAGTGGAGTAAATAATTAATAGTTTATTAGGATTTTTATGAGGTAATTTCAATAGGCAACACTGTATGCCTTCCAGGTTAAGACAGTAGGCCTATGTCTATTTATTTTGTTGTGCCTCTATCTCTCTTTCTTTGCAGGAGGGTGAAATGTGGTTCAACGAGGAGCTGTTTCTAGAACACAAGTCTTCCAGCATGAGGCAGTTCCTACAGAGTGCCATTCATTTACAGTGCTTCAAACAGGTGAATACTGTGCCTCATGTCGTTTACTGCCCTCTGGTGGACAGAGGGGCATGTTGGGCAGCAAACTAAAGTGAAATGTATATCTCAGACATCCTTTGATTCTTAATTTAATAGACTAGGTGTGTTTTGGACCCATTCCAGGTTGCTGGTTCAGACCAGGTGTTTAGATGCGTTACAGGATCAAAGCCACAGAATTGTATGGTGGTTAAATAGTTACATCTGTTGTGAAGTCAGTGGGACTAAGTCATCTTCATATATTTTGATAAAATAATTTAAAAACTTAACAAATATATGTTTTTTTTAGTTCATTGATGGCCGCCTGGATATTCTAAACACAGGAAAGGAACCAGATGATCTCTTTGAGGAGGAGATCCTGAAGTGTGAAACAACTGCAGGTGTGTATCTATTTTTTTGTGTCAGTGTTTGTGTGTCACATTTCCAATTACTCACTTATCCTCTGTCCTTTGTTGTTTGCATTTATTTGCAGGAAGAAGCAAATCTTATCAACAGTTAGTTGGTAATTTAAAAGTAAGTTATTTTCATTTGAACCCTGTTACGATTGTTCCCATCTTGATGAAAAGTGCAACACAAATGCACTTGTGTTTTTGACAGAAAGGGGGAGGAGCGCTTATCCTTAATATGAAGTCCAAAGCAAACATGAGGGTGAGTACAAGCCAAGGTGTTTCTGCTGAGAGGTGGACAAGTGAATTTAGTCTGCATTATCGAAACAACTCTCATCCTAATCGTTTTAATCTCTCCCAGGCCAAAGGTTTCACCAAGTCTGGTTTGAAAAACCTACTTATGCACAAGGTGTGTCAGCGTGTATGTGGGTACGTGCTTCAATTTCATCAAATTCTGCTGTGGTTTTACTGTAATACTTGTTCTGTGTGTCTGTGTTTAATGCAGGCCCACAATGAAGAACACACCCTTCAGAGAGGAGGATCGGTGTCACACCGCCGTGTCCAATCCGACTGCTTGCAGAACCGCCTGCCAATCACACAACACTTTGGGATGGTGAGATGTGTCTCAAAAACAATCCTGTATCCGTTTTATAAAATTTAAACAAAGACCACCCACATTTATCCTTATCATTACCTAATCGGTCTATTCTGCTTCTTTGTGCTATTTTGCCACTTTTATTGCTCAATTTCTGTCGCTTTATTGTAATTCACCCCATCTGTCACTTCTGTTGGGGGAATGTTGCTTTGCTATGCCTTTGCTTTGTTACTCTGTGTTGCCTCATGTCAGTCACGTCCCCGTCGGCCTGTTCACAAACCTAGGGCTCACAGAGACGAGAACACGAAGGACACAGGAGATATATGGGATGGGTGAGAGTCAGAGAGAAACCTGAAAAATGGAGAAATGTGGGAAATCCAAGAAAAACAATAACACTGTGCAGCAGGTTTTTTTCTTGTTTGTGCCATTCTGTTTTGTTATTTCTGTGCATCAGAGCTGTGTCGGGGCCTGTGGCCGAGCCTGACTCTGAGCTCCAGAAGGATGAGGAAGAGGGGGAAGATTCACTGCTGTGTGACTCGGAGGAGATGGATCTGCTTGGGGAGATCTTTGACACGCTCAGCTCACGCAGCTCCCATGAGCGCGGCTTGCTGTATGGCACACGTAGCCTGGATCTGTTTGGACCAGACAGTCATGACTATATCACAAAGGTAAGAAGATGAGGATCTAACACACACACACACACACACACAAACAAATGTGATTTTTGGCTTTTACTGCTAACATTTGCTGTTGTGTTTTCCAGCGTGGTTTTCCAGGGAACCCCAGCCAGGAGAGCCTGTCTCCGTCCATCAGCGGTAGTGGCAGCCTACACAGCTGGAATCTGGAAACCACAGAGGAGCTGTCAGACCTGACGGAAGACTCTGATTGGCTGTGCCTTGACACCAGCGTACCAGAGGAGGAGGGGACAGAGAGTCTGCTGTCAGAATGTGAAATGGGGGAGCAGGAAAGCAGACAGAGGGAGAGCAAAGAGAAACAGGAAGAAGTGAAGGTGGTAATAAATGGGAACCAAGAAGAAGACACAGACGACAGAAATAACTTAAAGGAAGTGATGTTAGAGGAAGAGAGAAAAAAAGATGATCAGGAAAAGAGAGTGAGTTTTGGAGAGGACCCTGTGAAAGAAACAGCTGAGAAGCGAGAGGATGAAAGGCTGAAAGAAAGAAGGGAAGATGAGCAAAATCAGAGTGAGGAGGTAGCTGAGGGACAAGAGGCGGCCAAAGGAACCAATGAAATGCAGAAAGGTGTAGCAAGAAAAGAGGAGGAAAATGAGAACCAGGAGGAGACAGGATCTTTAAACAAACTGACAAAACTGAATCCCCATCTTCCCAACACTGTCGACGAGCAGCAAGGACAGGAGGACAATCAAAAACCCACAGCTTCTCCTGGGCCTCAGAGTGTCATTGTTGACTCTAAACCTTTAGCAGGGCAGAACAAAGGCAGTGAAGAAGCAATAACAAAAGTGGAGCAGGAGAAGAAGAAGATACCCGCTCCTCCTAAAGTGCTATCTGCTGTAGCACGCTTCCAGTCTCAGGAGCACTGCCAGGGCTTTCAGGTGAAGTCCAGGACCAAGGAACTGGCTGAACATGAGAGGCCTTGCAACGCGTTTCGGAACAGGGAAAATGCACAAACTCACCGGCCATGTGACTCAAATATATCTGAAGAGAACAACCACTCAGAGGGGTGTGAGGAGGAAGATCTGCCTCCAATCAAAGTTTCTGAACTGAAGAAGAAATTTGAAGCGTAATGGATAAGGTTTGTGACGTTCTACTTTTTCTTACTGTCAACAAATGAGAGGACCCATGAAAAGACTAAATTGAGCAATTAGTACATCCGTCTCTTAATTCTTTCAGATACTTTTTGTCTGTGTGATTTGGCCACTATTTATGAATACTTTTGGGTCTTTTCATGGAATTTGTTGACAATAATAAAAACAGAAAATCACCAGAATTAACCTCTGGGGCACAAACTGGCTTACATGTCACCATGTCGAGATTTAGCAAAAATTTAAACAGATTTGTGTCAGTTTGTCTCAATATTGTTTGCTTAAGGAAATAACTGGTGAATTGCACTTAGAATTAAGGAAACTAGGCACCGTGGTTGAAATAAATACATTTTGTAACAATAAGGACAATGAATGTTTTAGCAAACCAGCTACTGTATGACAGCCCCATTTATGAATGACCCATGAATATTTTCTACGTGTGTGTGTGTGTGTGTGAGAGATACACACGCCATCAGCTACTTAACAAAAAAAAAAAAAACTGACAAATTCTAATTATCAAACTTTTGTTAAGTCTTTACACAGACCCTGAAGAACCTAAACCCTTATAAACAAAAACATTTGAACATCTAAGCCATCTCCCCTTGCCTTCAATGCTCCAAGACAAGAGACAGAAAGAGAGCCGGAGCACTGGGTGTGCACATTCCTGGTTTATTTACTGAACACCTTGTGTACCTTACATACTTATTTTTATGTTTTTTTTTAAATAAATTAAGCTTCTCAGAGCTTGACATAAAAGTGCATCAGTCATCTTCAGTGTTTTAATCAATGTCCTTCATAACTGGAAATAATGTAAAACAATGTTTTATATACAAATACAGTCACCTCAAAAACTAAATATACTTCAACTTATGTGCCAGAAAAAAAAAGGGAGTGACTTACTTAGATAAGGGAACACGACAGAAACTCAAATAACACGCATTTCCTCTTTTCATGAAGTGGAACAGCTGATTAAACTGATCAGTCCATTTGATATCACCAAGAATGAAAAGGTGCGGCACAAACAGCGCTCAGTGGGCCTGAAGCTTTCTCATGCAATTAGACAAACACGGATCACCCCAGAGGACAGCAGCACAGCAGCTTCAGAAAAGAGGCATCGATCCACAGGTTTACACAGTGACTAAGAGGGGGTGAAAGTGCGTGAGGTCACTTCTATACGTTCAAATGAGGCGTTCTTCTTTGGGCAACGGTAGAGGCAGTCCAGGTTTTTCAGATCCCGCTGCTCTTGTCTGTTTCTTCTCCTCTGAACTGGGCCTGTATGTTCCCTCCATCCTTCTTTTCTTCCTGATCACACACAGCAGCAGCAGCAGCGCCAAGCTGAGCAGAGACAGCACGGCGGACACAAACACCGACACTGTAGGTGGGATTAACACCTGCATCGCCATGGTGACACACAGCTGGGGAGCGAACCACACACACAGGCCAGGCCGTCAGAGGGGGTCGGTAAATGTGTAACTCCAGATAAAACCATTAATGATTACATGCAGCATGTCAAATAAAGTTTTTAATGATTTGGTCCATAATATCCAACAATGTCCAAGAAGTTTCCTAGAGAAAACTGTTATTCGATACTGATTATGGGGTCAAGTGAAATATGTCTACACAAAAGTATACAATGCGATATGTATGGAGAACAACATTCCAAGTAATATGAATTTAAATTTTATGGGTTTAAACTGAGCCTTTTCCCTAAACTTGGTATCAAAATACATAATTATTTTCAGGAAACTTACCTAGGAAAATACAAACCAAATTCTCCCTCACAGCAAACAGCTACACAGGGATGAGATCATTCCACACAGTGTTTCGTCTGAACTCACCTCCCTGAGGAATTTAAAGTTTCGATCAGGTCTGTGAGGCCTGTGTTCTTACATCTGGACCAACTCAACATCAGTTAGACACAAACGACAGTGGGGCATCTGAAAGTAAATAAATAAAAAGCCCAATCAGGAGTTGATCAAATGGGTCTCATCATCAGGAAATGCATACATAATTTACGTTAGTCAGCATTATTTAATAGAGGACTTCTTTAGGATATTTCTTCAGAAATCAGTTACTTTTTGACCTCACCCCTTTTGACTACATGTTAACCTATAAGAGACAGTGTTAGAAGGGGCTTTAATTAACCAGAATGACCAAGCATTCAGGAGACAAGGGGCCTCAAAGTTGACCAATATTGTCCTCGCACATATACATCATATCATCATCATTATCATCTCAGGAAAATGTATAAAGTCTGTGCAAGACAAAATAAAGTAGGGCTGCAAAAACAAATGACCGTTCATCTCATTAATAATCTGCAGATTATTTTCCTGATCCACTGAATAATGATTTGGTATATAAAATATCAGAATATTGTAAAGAATGTCCATCACCATTTCCTAAGGCCAAGTTGACATATTCAGATTCCTTTGTTTGTCCGGCATGTCTGGTGCAGACAGTTACAGCCTAAGAACCCCACAGCTGGTTGAGGAAATGCTTCTTTCAGGCCTCAGAGTTTTAAATATCAGGAGAAAGTTCTTATCAATTAATACTGACTGACTGGAAGACTAAAATGTTCAAGAGGAGCAACTATGTCACTGCCAGGACTTACTCAATATAAGTACAGCAGTATTTTGGACAGTTCTTGAGAAGCTAAATGCTGGTACATCATCTTCTTAAATATGATTTAGCAACACCAGAAAGTATGGACTTGAAAGTTACCACAGAGTTCACAGCGGGGCTGTATGCATTGTGAATGCACAACATTCCTCAAGGGTGTTAACGTTTCTGCTCAGCGACTGTATTAATGCCAATGTCCAACAAAACGTTAGTAAAAGTTAGCCTAACAGTAGCCTAGTGGAGGTAGAAAGAGAAGAAATGTTGATTTATAGACTACTGTGTCAGAAGAAAAATCAATGTATAAAAAGCATTAAAGCTGAAATGATTTGTGGATTACTCTTTAGGAGAAAAAATATTGGCAACTACATTTTGAGTCACTTTTTCAGCAAAATAATGTAAAAAAATTCTTATTCCATCCACTCAGATAAGAGGATTTGCTGCTTTTCTTCCTTTTATTTAATAGTAAGTTAAATTAAATAAAATATTTCTTTATTCATTTGTGTTATCTTTATTTAAAAAAGATAATGAAAATAATTATTGGCTGCAGCCCTGAAATGCTGAACAGTTAAATGTAAATAAATAAATAATAGTGCCTACTTTGCTAAAATTAGTTTTTTTCTTATCATAACTTTTGTGAATCAAATTAGTATAAATTAGTCTATAAATTATGTAAGCAATATGTTTACATGGACAGGCAACACAAAAACCAAATAAGCCCTGTTAGAAACCACAAAGGTAAATAACATTACTTATTAACATTATGAGTCAGTAGAAGTAGGATAAGGAAATACACTTAACTCAACATACATTTCCTCTCATGGTACAGATACGGGTTATTTGTCCCGTGTAAAGATTTGGTCCCTAATCCGCGATAAACTAATCACACACACAGTGACACACCCACCCAAGTTTTAAATTGCCAAAGGCGGATGCGTGTCTCCGTACGGCGGAATGCAGCAGGTCCTGCTCCACCTGTTCCACTGGTGCCTTCTCAGCTCAGGTGAGGCTGCTGCTGCTGCTGGTAAATGACAGCCGAGACCGCTGGTAAAGAAAAGAAAGAGCTCCTGCAGGCTGTCGGACTCACGGAGACGCTCAGTTTCGGTTGTAGCTCGACTCGTAGGGCTGTCGTTTATCTTTTGAGAGGATAAGTGTGATAAATTACCTGTCGTTTATTGAGCGTCCAGGTGAGGCGACTGACGTGCCTTGTGGTAACTCCTGATTCAAAGCAAGATGCTCCGGGAAACCGACAAAACTCATAATCCAGTCAGGGGTCGACGTGCTCGCGGCGTAACAGAAACGAGTTTTGTCCCACGCTCGCCTCTTTACCTGTCCATATGTAAATGCAGCTGGTCACGTGTCCCACCTGCGCCAATCAGAAACAGCTGCTTCTCTCTCTCTCTCTCTCTCTCTCTCTCTCTCTCTCTCTCCCTCTCTTTCTCTCTCTCTCACACACGCACACTCACTCAATTCAATATGCTTTATTGGCATGGATGTAACGCAGACAATATTACCAAAGCGTCAGGTAATAATGAGATTGAAAATAAAAAGATAAATAAAAACAAAAATATAATGATATGTGTGACTGTGGAAGTGTGTGTTGAAGGTTAGTGTGCCTTTCCTTTATTATCCAATCAAATAGTCAACAAAATTACTTTTCTTTATGTTCATTTGTTATTTGTTTTAACACAAACCACAGAGGGCCTTTGGATTGACTGTATGTGCCTTGACAAACAATCACCAATTATTCTGATATCACGAAGGGTTAGGTTTAATAATTAGAGAAGAGGCCTGGCCTCTTGTTTAACAACAAGATGTTAAACCAGGTTACTGTTTTGAACTTTGCTTACTGAAGGTTCACTGTGGCAATAAATGTGGCTGACTGATAACTGTTCACTTTCTGATGTTTATCTGTAAAGAATGTGAATCAAAATACTGCTATCAAGTTACAATAAACTGGAGTTAAAGTAAATTTAATAACTTTAAAAAAGGATTATGTATGTATACTATACCGCTACTGCTACTATATAAAATGCCACAACTTGATTTTATGGGGGTTTATGAGCCATGCACATTCATCATGTCATTTTCTGGAGTTGCCACAGTGAGGAAAAGGTCACGTGCTAGTTTAGCTGTTAAGCTTTCTGGCCTGGCCTACTTATATTATTACTAATCAAACAAACTGTGTTCATGTCCTTATAGTAGGACTCCTGATGTGCAGAACAGACTAGGGCTTATCAGAAGTTAAAATGAAAAGAAGATTAAAATCGTGGAGCAAAGACATATGTCAATCTTTATCCTCAATTTACACAGAGAAGCTTCCTTCTATTAGCACATCTTATCGTGACAGTTGTGAGTATTACTCTGCTTTTGCATGTGAACTCTAAAAGGGTAAAAAATATAAGATCACTATATTAATCAATCATTAAGTAATGATTTGTACCTGTGAATCAGAATAATGACTTTCTTTCCTGATTAGTTTTAAACTAGTAGCCACTCAATAATTACTAACTACTTAAACAAGTGTTGCTCTCTTTGTGCACCCCAAGGTAAAGTGGCACATCATAATGAGTAGGCTAGTTATAATGTAGTAATGCAGTTACTTTATGAAAGTTTTTATGGGTTTAAATAGTTTTATATTTGTAAAGTCCAATTATAATGTCCAGAAAACAAAAGCAGTGAACTGTATACTTAAACTCTGTGGTATGATGTTGCCTCTAGGCAGCACACCCATTTTTGGCCTTTCACATTCACACAATACATCCCCAGTTATGATGCAATACTTTGAAAAAGATCCAGGACCATAAGGAACTAATAGCAGTGTGTTACATGACAAAGCACGCAGGTCCTGCCTCATCAGTGCTATCAACACCTGTGCATCAGCACAACACTGACTATTGGCCTGTGTGGGAGGAGAAAAAGGGCCGGTGCAAATACCCTGGCTGTAAGGGTATAGTGAAAGTGCAGTGTTCAAAGTATGTCACTTACCTATGCTTTACTGCTGAGAAGAACTGCTTCATGAATTTCCATAAGCAGTGAGCCTTAGACTCTTCAACGTATATATTCCAATAGGTTGTTCCACAATGGTACAATGTTGCATGCAGGCAACATTCAGACATTTAATCCTATGAATATATAATAATAACATTTTTAACATTTTAAGTGGCATGTATTTTAACCTGCTATTCAGTGTTTTCCATGTGTTTTATATATGTTCAAATTTGAAACAATAACTCTCTTTTTTCATTACTAACCATTATGGTACAGTGTTGCCTCAAGATAACAAACCCCAAAAAGTACTCCCCAAATTATATTTCTAGAAAATTTGTTTAGATTATGTTTATTTGATCTATTCTATAACAAAAAAACACTCTCTATGCATACCATCAAGAGTTAAAAGTTAATCAAACATGCAAACCCTCATTGATTTTCTACTGTTTATCTTTTTCTTCAGATAACAGACAGTTTCTCAACTGCTGCTGTGAAAATCACATGTGTTTGTGTAAAGAAACACTTTGGGAGGAGGACAGATGAGACAGTAGTGAGGTGAAGTGGAGGTGCCGGAAGGAGGGAGGAGAGTGGATAAAAGGAGAGTGCTGCAGAG
>JAVQJD010067903.1:0-12250 GCA_036023655.1 Nannoperca australis
CCCCACTGTGACTTCTCTAATCACTTACTACATACTCCAGTCACCCCTAGGTAGAGCGGATGTGTCTGCTTTTTGAAAGTAACCTAAAAGATTTATTCTAATGATTTTCATCAGTGAAGAGGGTTAGCAGTTTGTCATGAAAATGAGCTGAGAGATAGCAGTGAGAATATGGTTTGGAGCAGGAAAATGTGTTATGAATACTTTCGATTTGGGGAAATTGAATTGTAGAGTTCTGTGTGTACGTACACATATAAAACCAGACAGTTGGTAGTGATCAAATAAAAAGTAGAAAACAATGTGATAAGGGCATGGACAGAGGCGGTGAAAGCCAGGGGCAAGAAAAAGGTTAATATGACAAATAATTGGAGAGAGGCACAGCCACAGGCAGTGTTATTAAATTGAATCAGGGGTGGATGTGAAGACTATTGGTCGGATCAAGGGTAGTATGAGGTGTTTTAAATTGGTTGCCAAATAACCATTGCTAGATCTGAGAGGACAGTAGGTATCTCGACCAAATCATTTCAACAAGGACTGTGGCATCCATTGTACCTAGAGTTCCATTTCTTTCCCGACACGAGGAGAGCACTCCCGAGCATGTGAGAGGACAGGATCCTGAATTAGATATGGAGAATTAATAATTGATAGCATCACAGTCCCAAGCAGACACATATGCCCAACACACACACTCTCACACTCTCATACGGTATCTGGAGTATTATCTACATCCTTAAGGTCAGGAGGGAGTTAAGGTTTTCTCCTTGTCAGTCACTTATGGTCAGATTAAATATTGAGTTTCTCAGAGAGAGATGGCTCGATACTCTGTGTACTGCAGCGAGGACTGAATTGGCCACTCTAAAAGAAATGACGCAACCACTGGGAAATAGTCCTTCTGCATGATGACTAATGATAAATAGGCCCACGTAGTTTGAACATGTACAATTGGCAATGAACTACATTAGAGAGCAAAAAATAAAATAAGCACACAAAAAAGGTCAAATCTGTTTTCAGTGTAGAGCCTCTGTGCAGGCCAGTCATGCATATGACGAATGCCACTCCAAGGCCTTGGGTTTATCCGTCATACACATCGTAAATTCAGCGTGTGTCTGGAGTGGGTGTGATTTACTTGGCCATGGTTTACCCAGCTCTGCATATAATAACTTGCCTTAAAGAGCTTTAAGTGGACCAAAGAAATCCAGAGAGAGAAGCCCCTGTCTCTCATCCTTGTCATCTCAGCCGGGACATGGTGTGACTGATTGCGCGGACTTGATCGACTACTTTGCATGACGTACAATCAGATAAAATGGCCATCACTTGGGCTCTATCAAGCCATAAATCACCCCTGAGATATGGAAGAATATGTATTCTCTTTCTTCATAAATCATGGTTATCCCTCATCTAAGAGTCAATTATCTAACGCGCAACAAATGGTTCTGCAATAACCTTGAAGATAGGGGATACATTCAGGGAGGCCAGCATGGGGGTTGTTGAATCGTCTCTGTTTTGTAACCAAGGGCCACAGAACATTATTATTTAAAAGCTGTTTGAGAATGTATTTATGTAGATTTGAAAACATTTTGAAACAGTTTTATTTGATATGGCCTATCAGAGTCTGATGATTCATTGACTCTACGTTTGCCTGGGTGAGAAATTCATGTCAGTTTTGTTGAGTAAATGAATGCTATTTCATCCTTAAGCTCTTGTAATGATGGCACTGTGTTTTATTTTCTCAGTAGGGACATAGTAAAGGAACAACTTACATTACATGAAGGCATTCAGTGATCAGAAGCCAACCTTGGACATTGTACTGCTGATCTGTACTTCAAAGACAAACACATTTTCCTTTGTAATTAGGCTTCATTTCTTGTTAGAGCAGTACCAAAAAGAAACAAGACTATCACAGTATATGTTTTATTTATATGTCTTGGTGATCCTTATAATTGCAAACATATGAAAGGAGTCATAGGAAAAGAGATTGTCTTTGTTCAGTTACACCACATTTGTTTCATTTGAACTTCACAGCATATGTAAGTCCACTGACAGTCCCTGGCAATAATTGGGTGCTTTAGGCTGAGGAACTTCACACGGGCAGAGACCCAACATTAAAAGCCATGATGCAAAAAACCCCAAAGTCAACAGAAATAAAATCCCAGGGATTGCCCCCACACAATTATTGTACTCCAGCCATTGATATTTAGTTGCCTGCAGAGTGCAGAGAAGCTTTCCAATATCTGTATTCATGCTAATTTATTTGATATCATATACAGATTTTTTATATTTTTTTCCTTTGCATAAGTATTTGTTTTGCATGGTATCTTTTAAGAATTGCAGTTTCAGCCTTTGGCATTGCATAAGGAAAACCAAAGCAGAACAGTAACCTATTCTGACTTTAAACACCAGTGAGCATTCTGTAGCATTCATCATATGTATCAGATGCCAGCAACAACTCATAGCAATTCACATTTCAACACAGCTAAGGTTGGAAAAAGGCTGCTAGTATCCCAGAAGAAAGGCTTTAAATACTTTAAGTGCACATGTGGTGTGCATGCTCCTAAAATGTTGGCAGATGATTGGTATTGTCACCTTGGCAAGCTTTAATTCTTCTTCCTGAGACCCAATGGTTGGGAAGTCTTTCATTCTATGTTCCTTTTGTCAATTCCCTTTCTCTCTCCTACTCTCTCTCTGTCTTCCTGGAAATTCTGAGCTCTTTTTAAGACAGGTTTACTCCAGATACATTCTCACTGCCTCGTCCGTGGGTGCTGACCTCTTTACCATAAGGCAAGGCAAATTTATTTGTGTAGCACCTTTCAACAACAAGGCAATTCAAAGTGTTTAATGAAACATAAGGAAATTAAGAAAAAATACAAAAGAAAAACAAGACACTATAGAAAGACACACAAATAGGATTAAAACTAAGTAAAGTAAAAATTGCAGTGCAGCTAAAATGCAATTAAAATGTAACTTAATAAGTTAGTGTAGGCAATGGCATCAATAACATTAGTCATTTTAGAACTGACATTATCTATAAGATCATCGACGGAGCGAAGCAAGGGCGAGCTTGGAAAGAAAAGCCGGAAGACATAATTAACTTGTGTTTTCATTTTGTATTTTCTGATTAACTCAGTTTGAACATTAAAAACATCCGTCATCTAAAAGAAATCACAGGAAAGGATCAGAGAGAGCAACACCAGTCACCACAACCTTAGAAATGTTGAGGCCCTTGGAGATGATTTAGTCCAAAGTGTGCCTCTTACAGTGTGCGGGCTCTGTCACATGCCGAGTCAGCCCATAGTTATCCAGAATACAACACACTGTTCTTTAGTGCTGCTGTCCTGGGGATTGTCAATCATCACCGATAACTTCAGAGTCAAACTCAATGCAGAGATAATAGAGAGAAGTTCAGCAAAGTCATCACAAACATTTGCACAGTATTTAGGTGACCTGTGGATGTTTAAGAACACACCTGAAGAGCGACACATCAAGAGAAGCTAATTTCCCATAAGACAAATTCTTGCATGGGAAATAATTATTAAACAACTCCACCTGCTTTCTTATGTACTTGCTTCGCTAATGAAACTGAAGTTGGGAGGGGTTGAGTCAAAAAGACCTGCTGCACTGTTGTCTTAGTCTAACTAGGTTTTAGTTAAAAGCATAATAATCAAGATTGTGCTTGATAATTAAATCAATTATAAATTGTTTGCCTGCAAAAACCTGATGTTTAATAACTGTGGCTGAGTTATTTGTATCAAATTTAATAAATCTGCAGATTTAGTTGAGGACATTTTGTTCACTCTCCTAATCAAAACAGAAATAGGAACATGAAGTCCAGAAGAAGAGCTGCTTCTGGGCGTTAGTCGGGGTCACTGTATGAGGCAGTGGGTCCATGCCCAGTAGTAGAAAGAAGAAGCGTATTGGGGGGTCAAGTGTAGCAAGGACCCTGTCTGTCCTAGACATCTTCTCTCATCTCTGCGCTGATGCCAGGCAAATTTCCTTGGTGTTGATTTTTAGTGGCAGTGATTCGAGATGCAGCAGGGCAACTTAATCTCCAATCTTAGTTTGTTAGATATATCCCTAAGAGGGGAGAGAGGGGGGGACTGATGAGGCAAACTTTTGGTGACCTTGCTGGCCTTATCTACCTCATTAGCCCACGCAGAAGAGAGCTGTTCTCTCTTTTTGTCGTCTTCATTATCAGCAAGGTTAGTGTTACAGAATGTGCTTGGTTGGGGTGGAAGCCGACGACGTGGCAGTGACCAGGGGGTGAGTTTATTGGCAGCAGTAACCAGGGCTACCATTTTATCAGTCAATCGCAAAAGGGAGAGTTAAGGGAGGAGGAGTTAAGAGAAGGATCCATGAGATTGTTCCAAAATCTGGGTGCCGGTGCAGAAAAAGAACACTAGCCTTTGGTTTTGCGTTTTACACGTGGTACAGCCAACAGGTTTCGGTTAGATGACCTAAGTGGCCGCTCAGTGGTATAAGAGTTTAGTAGCTTGGAAATATAAGCTGGAGCTAAGCCACGTAGTGCCTTAAAAGTAATTAAAAGAATCTTGAAATCAATTTTGAACTTCAATGGGAGCCAATGCAGTGCAGCTAAAATAGGAGTGATGTGGGATCTTTGGGCAGTGTGCATCCCGAGCTGGGATGCTGCATTTTGAACAAGCTGAATCTGTGCCAGGGCCACTTGACTAAGGCAAGTGAAAAAAGGCATTGCAGACATGGAGACGGGACAAAATGAATGTGTTAATTACTCATTCTAAATCAAAAGATGATAATAGCGCTCTGATTTTTGCAATGTTTCTGAGTTGAAAAAAAAACAGGATTGAACCAACTTTTTGACATGATGTTCAGATTAAAAATATAAGTCAAATGCCAAGATTCCTGGAGATTGGTTTGACATAGGGGGCAAGTGGACCAGTACACTGAAAAATGCCATTTGTTGCTTTTTCAGGGCCGATAATGAGAAGCTCAGTTTTGTCAGAATGAAGTTGAAGAAAATTGAGTGACATCCAGTCTTTTATGGCAGCTAAACAGTTGTGGAAAATAAAACAGGTGTTTATCTGGCCCAAGGGAAGCATATACAAGGAGAAATGAATAGGACTGATAATTGACCCCTGAGGCACCTATTTTGACAAATATGACACAAACCGTTCCAGGACTTTTCCTGGGAACAGAACACCCGGATTATGCTCGCACCCACATTATCCCAGCATGTAGAAATCTCATTAATAGAGCATTACTTCACTGGTTTTGTTTGAATGAGTCTTGGGAAAGGTAGTTTAGGGTTAGCTTAGGTTTAAGTTTGAGTCCTGATAAGCTAACTCACCAGCAGATTGTTGTGAAATTTGTAAGACTTAAGACCAGTGTCAATATCTTTGTCTGAAATAAGACATTCCTCTGTAACAATTTATCAAATGTCATTGTGCAAGAGTCATTGTGCAGTCCAAGACACAATTATAGGAAACCTCCTCAAAGGTTTTGTAGTTTGAGACAAGTAGATGTTGACCACAGATTGCGAGGCACTGAATCGGTGCAGAGGTCACACTCTTCCAATCTCCACCCCATGTACATTATCTCTCTATCCACTGTAAATTGAAAAGAGGTTTCCGCAACCTGGTTATTGTAGTGAACTGCCCATTGATGTCAGTGACAGTGGAATCAATAACGCAACCCTACTTGTGTTCTTCAAAATGTTTTACTTAGCATGGAGTGGGAATACAAGTAGATATGTAGGGAAACTGCACACAGTCTCAGAAAAACAAAAGAGAGTGCGCAGTAGACTGGTGTGAGGGTTGCAGATGGATGGTGGCCAGCTTGAGAGAAGGTGGGAAGTAGAAGACAAAAAGAGTTGGGTAGATGTGTTGTGCATTAGTGAGGTGAGAAATTGCGAGAGCTGCACAGATGGCATGCTCTCACCTTCATCAAGCTCACCAGTGCCACATTACATGACCTACTAAATGTGCCCTTCACATGACCATTTATAGTTATATGTTCATCTTTCTGTTGTCTGTTGTTCAGCATTTTCTGATCTAAACATCTGCATGTGCTGGGTCTCTCAAGGATAAAATATTCTGGTACAGAGAAGTCATGTGTTTTATGTTCAAATATTTTAACTATGGATTGGAACAAGTGGGTCTGAAGAGCAGCAAAAACACTACCTACAGAATAGCCAAATTAAATTGAACATCTTAGAAAGGAGGGTAATTGTGTTTGGTTTTGACTCATATTTCACAGAAAATTTTAATTTAAAATTAATATGGGTTAAAAAAGATTTTTTTAAAGAGCAACCAGGCTTGTTGTTTCCACTTATAGAAATGTTGCTGCGTTTTCTGCTGTAAAAATACATTGATCACTACAGTTTAAAGACAAGGAGGTTCTGTTGCAATGAAGACAGCTCAGAATATGGAGAAAATACATAATGCTCTGCTGATCATGTCCTTCCAGGTAAGTTTTTACAAGCCATTGTCATTCTAATAAATACACTAAACCCTTTTTTGTAGTCTGAAGTTCACTGTATTTACATTGTGATTTTTTAATTGGTGAAACTGCGCCCCCCCTGAGTTTCTATGTATATTCCTCAGCTTGTGTGGTGAAATATGGTAATGTTAGAGGCAAGCCTGTTCTAGTGAACCCAGGTGAAGTTGCAGTTCCTTAATTAGTAATTTCACGCCTCTAGGAGTAAAAATATACTCTTAACAAATGTCAAGGTGCGCTTTTGCAACTAAAATAATACCAGTGAAACAATAGTGTGGCGACGTCACTGTACTGAAACATTCGGTAGAGTTAGCAAGTTTTAGTATTGCTAATAATGTTAGCTTCCGTGCTTTATCGTGGAATCTGTTAGAAAGCCTAGCTAGCGTTACACGGAAACTGGACCATTATTCGGTAGAAGAAGAGGACGCAGTCTAAAACCGTGCGTAGAAAAGAGTTGGACACTTAGCCAAAGCATGCTCTCCAGTGTTTTGGAAGACCTCACTTTCAGTGGGAAATTATATGAAGTGGTTATTGGACTTTTTTCATCATGAAGGACGATGGTCTTCAAATCCTCATAAGCAAGTCTAAAACACCCTCTTGTCTGTCTCCCCGCTCTGTGGCGTGCCTGTTGCAAAACGGCCTTGGGCCCATACTGTGCTTTTATTGTTGTTGTGGTTATAATATACAATATAAATGGGTTATGTTGCTTGTACAGAGTAAAACGCAATGTACCTTGTCTGCTTTAATATAGTTGTTTGAGCTAAAGCTACTGAAGTTTGTATTTGCACTGTCCACTCATGCACTCAGCACCATGGACAAGGCCTGGAGAGCTAATTTTGCCTTACACAGTTTTACATTTAGTAGTTGTCAAGTCACCTTGTGTTGTGTGATTTGTGATTGTTGTAGCATGTGCAGAGGCCTGGTAGTACCTTGTTGGATTTTTTGCATTCATGCTTTAGTCTTAAGTTGTACTGTAAGTAAGTTGTAGAGGAATACTGTATGTAGTATCTTGTATCCCATAGATAGGAGAAATGCGTCAGTCAGATGTATTTGATACATGCATTGATAGTCTTTGAATTTAACTTTGTCAGTGTTATGTTTGTTAGGAAGATGCATAAGAGACCAAGTCGTGTGTCAGTATGATATGTGCAGTGTTCCACTTTGATTTCAACATAAATATAATGTATAAAGGTACCTTTTCTTGTAAAGCAGTACCAGCATGCTGCAGCTAATCTGACTACTACTGACATTCTCATTATACATTAGCTTCATTTTGCTAAAATACTCATACCTCGTGTGCCCTCTGCTTGGAGCCCATTATTGCTCTTTCTATATTGTGATCATCAAATGTGTCTGAACCATGGGTATTATGACAACCCTGTGTGTTGCATGTATGGGGCGACTCTGGGTCAAACCTCTGGCTTTTATGTCCCAGTCAGTCATTAGCTCTAAGCACACCATAGGCAACACTATTTGAGAAAAGAATACCAGAGTGATGTAGAAAATGAACCACTAAAAGAAAAGGTGAATCTAATGAATCACAGAAGGGATAAGATAAGATTATGTTAAGATAAGATTATGTTACTATGATAATAGCTACCCTTAACTTCAGGATTCAGCATCCTATGTTTATACCATAGGTAAAATTCATAAAGGTTTTGACAAAAAAAACAACATAAAAAATACAACAAATCCGTCATTCCTCCTGTCAAAATAATAATTCAGGCACTCACAGTACACACTATCTACAGCGTATCTACAATGCAGAGGAAGCCATAGATTGCCCCACCTCCCTCTCTGTCCTCTCTTTCTTCACTCTCTCTTTCTCTCCAGGAGAAGAACAGATGCGTAGGCAGCACTAAAGCAGCAGCTGATTGTGTTTGTGATGTTTATCGCTCCCCTAGCTGCTGAAGATTTACAGTAAATATCTCTTTTATTGCTCACACAGGGCCCCACATTTACACCGGTGCACCAGTTCCCCTCCTATATACCTTTGGCCACCCACAGTCGACGTTAGGCCCGTAACCACAGTTAGTTTCTTCTGCCATATGCAGTGCTGGCTTTAAACGAGGCCTTCTCGCCAGCATTCATCCACTTCCATCAATAGTGGCACGCATTTGAAATTGTGTTATTTGTATTCAGGGGAGGAGTGAACTTTAACCACAATTTGCACTCATAAATGAAATCCTGCTTTTGTAAAGTGACACGGAGGACTGGTAAACCTAACGAAGCTGATGAAAATGTTATTAAGGTTTGTTTGTGTGTTTGTGTATGAGGGCATGTGATCTTGTTTGGGATGCTGGTGTGCATAAATTGTTATTCCTTACCGTGGGTGTGAATGTATTTTCTGCCCTATATTTAGAGCATGTGAGGAAATACATTTTGAACTATCATACAGCCCAACCACTATGATACCCTGCAGTTAGATTATGAAAAATGTCCGTGCTTTGTGTCTCATTGCTCTTCTGTCTCGAGTATGTTAATACACATTTGCCTGCCTATTGAAATACAGTATGTGATAATGCTCTCTGGGAAAGTTGAGCAGTTGAAGATTATGTGGTGAAATCTTCTTCCAGACATCTGTTTGAGATAGGTTTCTCTTTGTGGATCAGCCATGTTTTCATTTCATGCTTGTGGCCTCACTTTCATGTCACCATTACCCTCTCAATCCTATCATACCTTGCAGAGCACATTGTAGGGGGGGTTGTTCACATAAAGGTGAATGATACGGAAACTATCAGTCCCGAGAGGAAGAGAAAATGTAGGATTTGTTGATGGAGAAAAGGATGTAAGGTGATGGAGGGATGATGTGATAAAAAGAATGCAAGTTGGGCGAAGAGGAGATGGTGATGGAATGGCGGCCTCCTGGAGTCCAGGTCAACCGCTGAACTCTAAAAGCACCCGTTTGATCATGACATGTCAAGGATGTGAGTAGAGAGAGAGAAAGAGAGAGAGAGAGCGAGGGCCATGGGAGACAGATGGCACAACAGACAGAAAAAATGCTCAATGTTTGGCACCAGATTGAGTGATCCGTTTCAGGAACTGGTAGCATATATATATATATATATAAATAAATGTGTGTTTGTGTGTGTGTGTGTGTGTGTCTTACCTCCATCTCGCACCCATCACTCCTTATGGGTAGGTGGTGTATTGCTTAGCCCATGGATTTGACGGACGGCACATCAGTGAGTCACATCGATCTGTGAGGTTTGGCGGGAGGCGGTGGGGTGGGGGGCTGGAGTTTGGTTGTCACAGACAGGGAGATGGAGGATAGTATCAGGCATGCAATCTCACAGCCAGGGACCCCGGCGTGGAGGGATAGGTCGGAGCCATCCATCTCTTTGCATTACCCTCAGCCGCAAGGACATTAAGCCAGAGGGATAAGGGTCTGTCTGGGGGTGTTTAGAGCTACACCTGGTTATCTCTCTGCGGGGACCGCAAGGCTAGAAGCCAGTGTAACACAAAGGCAGATGGGCAGCTTCTTTGCTTTTGAAGTATGTCAAAGTACAGGTGGCAGTACAGGCTTTTCTCAGTTTCTGTGTGTCCTCTTGTCCACACTTTTATGTGCTCAAGTAATTCAAAGATCAAGCGTATTTTGTAATGTTTTAAAGAGTCTTCTTAAGAGAAAGAGATCATACATTGAACAATGGAGTTACATGTATTACATATTTTATCTAAAAGATTTAAGGGAGGAAAATGAGGGGTGGTGGATTAGCCCTTTTTAAATTCATGTTTCGATGTCCCACATTCTCTGCAGACTGATTGCTGTTCGATCAGACCATCTAGTCACATTTAATCATACATAAGTCTCTTAAGGCCAGTTCAGACATGTTGCAGCAGTGCGAATCGGCCCGTTTCGGCTAAACTCAAGACTGCTGGCCAGGAGCTGGTTTTAGAACGTATGGCTTGTCACTTGTTTCAACAACCAATTAGCTCGAAGCAAAGTCAGCTGGTTGTTACAAACTATCAGCTCATCGAAATGGCAGACTATAGCTTTCTTTATTGCACTGATTATTAATACAGTAATGAAATAACATACTAAACGGTCTAATAGAGTAGCCTACAGTTGTTATAGCAGAGTCAGGATACTTTTAATTTAGTTTAATTGTTGAATCTGCCCTCTTTTCTCTTGTTAAACAGTCAGTCATGTAAATTAATTTACCTATGGACTGTCGCTCACCTGTCGCTAAGAAGTGCAGCGTTATCATCAGCCGTTCCCCTGGTGTCTCCATAGTTAGTGTTTTCTCTGTTGATTAGAAGTGACACTAACTCCCTAAATAATGGAAAGGCTCTGGGAATAAATGGTAGAAAGGGGGTAGGGGAAATCTCCTGTCTCAAGTACCCATGGATGGCTCCAAAATCTCATCCCTCTTGTTTTTTTATGTTTTTATGTTTCATCAATACTAAAAATGCAACTGTAGCAAGTAACTCACTATCACCATATTTTAACACTCTACAAACGATATGCCGTCTCGTCTAAACGCTTTGTTGTAAACTAGCAGGTTTCTGAACGTTACATACTGGCATGTTGCAAGTAATTGCACGTTTTTTGTCTTAGCCTTCAGTTTAAGTTGTAGCTGCCATTTTGTCCTCTGTGAAATGTAACTTAAGTCCAGTAGTGCAGAATTAAAAAAAACAAAACAAAAGCCATAAGAGCAAGGTTTCATGAGTAGGTTTGACTTTGAGACTTGTCTGCGGGGAACGCCTAAAACAAATGAGACTTTAGCCGGCCCATGATGAATGGGATTCAAGTTAGTGGACTTACAGTAGGGACAATTACTGCTTTTAGTTTGACATAAAGCTTCATCCGGTTTGCAGACAGAAAAGTAATTCAATGATTCTATCTCCCATCTGCGGTTTCGAAGTATAAAACAGCTGCAGACACGCAGCTTCTCCCAGCAGACATAAAGACTGTGTGGTGTTTCTGTCACAAATGAGTTGGAGACGAGTCTGGTGTGAGAAGAGAGAGACTGAAAGGAGTGCTGATGGGGCCTTGAGGACCATCTGAATGAGTGTGTGATATGCAGTGTTTTTCACTCTGAAAGCCTGTCTGCCCGTCCTCAGTGCCTGGCTGGACACTCCCCTGGTGCCATGCTGTGTGACTCCTCCGATCAATATTTCATGCTATCAGGCTCAGTAATTACTGATTAGCAGACACACACATACACACCAACATACTGCCAAGAGAGCCTTTAATAGTGACTATCTACTGCCTTTTAATAACTATCAAAAGCTAACTCACTGTTAGCCCATCCAATTGTATTCTGGTGTACCCAGTCAGTCATGAATTAACTTTAGTTTTATACAATATAGATCTAATGATTAACATTGTCCACCATTGTTTTCATTTTTTTTGTAAATCCCGATGAAATAAAATGATTAATGACTAAGTGTTGAAACGTATTTCTATTTCTACTGAATTTGCATTCTGGTCAACGTTGCATGACCTGTTGAGTTATAGCAATCTATGGCTAAAGCAACATAGATCATTGGAATTGGGTGTGCACATTTAAAAGCTAAACAGTTATTTCCACAATATGAACAAACGTATGGATTAAAAACACAAGTTCATTTTTAAGTTGCACATAGCTGTTTCTCCAACTTAGAAACATCCAATCGATACGCCTCCCAATGTCACTGCATAATGACAATGTGGAGACATCCATAATCAGAATCAGAATCAGAATCAGAATCAGAAATACTTTATTAATCCCTGAAGGGAAATTGCTTTTTGATACAGTTACAATGCTCGATAAAGTTATTGAAAAAAGAATAATAAACAGTA
>JAVQJD010067911.1:0-11329 GCA_036023655.1 Nannoperca australis
TTCTTTAAAGTTAAGACTAGTT
This sequence comes from Nannoperca australis, assembly GCA_036023655.1. Classification (NCBI taxonomy): domain Eukaryota; kingdom Metazoa; phylum Chordata; class Actinopteri; order Centrarchiformes; family Percichthyidae; genus Nannoperca; species Nannoperca australis. Next base: position 23 of record JAVQJD010067911.1, read on the forward strand.
TAAAGTCATCTTCATTGAAAAGTACAGTGCTTTTCCTTCAAAAATAAGGACATTTCAATGTGACCCCAAACTTTTGAACGGTAGTGTATGTAAAATAATGAAGTGCATCATATTAACCCACACACTGCTGGACATGCAAGGCTCTGGCCTGGTCATTGGGAGCAGTTTTGGGTCAGTGTCTTGAGTGGCTAAAGGGCACTATGGCATGCAAATCAGCAGAGTTTGTACTGTTCTTTTCTAGCCAAAATGGACCAAACTAAAAGAGCTAATGTTGCACAACTACTCCAGGCTGTCAGACTGATGTCACTCATTGTGATTTTTCTGAAACCGTATGAGAGACAACAGCATGGAGAGAGGCAGGATTTCCCTTCAGGAAAACCAATTTAACCTGTCAGCCTGTGACACTGAGCTGTCCTGTGACAGCCAGGTGGAGTTGGTAGTTTGACTCCAGATGGGGATTCCTGATAAGCTCCACGGTCTGTAGGAGCAGATGGATTCGAACAGGATATCTGCCACATTTATAAGCCACGACTGCATTTAGTTTGCTACTATCAGTTGCCTCGCTTTCACTGACAGAGCCACAGCAGCTTGTCTCAGTCAGGGTCAGCTCAGTTTGTTTGTAACTAATAGAATCAAATGCACCGTTTGTTGATTTTAATCTATAAGCCTGTGAAATAATAATTTCTGAAGACGGCATTAAAAAATCATACAAAGAAGAGAAAAAATATTTATTTTGAATAATAGGAAAAAACACGACAACACCAAAACATGGCAAAACAAACAAAAGAAAGCCAAAAAGTGGAGAAAATGACAAGAAAACAAATTAATGTGCAAACAGTATTAGAAACAGTCTGACTGGTTAAAAAAAACAACCCCATTCAAAGACAGTATTAGATGCTTGCCTGTGGCAGCGATACAGCCACTAATCTGATCTTATCGTAGTTACAGAGCAACAGAGCTGTACTACTTTTGCCCACAGTAACAGGAGCTATGTTTGTTTGCGGTGACATGGCGCCATGACAGAGTGTAATGGAGTGACTATGTGTGAGAGAGGGACCAAAATAAAGCTGAGAGAAAACCGAGACACTAAGGCCACTGAGTACTTGGTACAGAACAAGCGGAAGAAGTAAAAAAGTGAAACATTTTTTCCTTCAGTTCTCCGTCTCATGACAGGCCTGTGGTTTGTAAAAACACTGAATCCCAGATTGTATTTGCAAAGAGTCATTTACAAAAGCCGAACAAATAATTCCCACTATTTATCTTTAATGCATGTTGAGGATATCACCATGACTGTGAAACTAAGTAAGACTTTTTGTTTGAAAAAGTTTGAACTTTCATTTGGTATTTGATATCTGAACCACGTTTTATTTTATCCTGTTTATTTTTTTAAGTTTGAACTGAAAAATGTTTTTGCTAATTTAACATAAACCACATTCTGCCATATTTCTAATTCTTTTTCTGTGGTTTTGTTTTGTTCTGTCATTTCTTATTTTTTGTATTTTTCATTTTCATCTAGATTAAGAGAACACAGAGAGAGAGAGAGAGAGAGAGAGAGAGAGAGATATTTATATTTCACTCTTGAACTGTACACCTTCCTACTTGTGTACACACAAAGCAGCTCTTTTCTTTATTTTTTTTTTCAGTGAAGAAGCAGCTCAGAGAGACTGTTGAAATGTGGAGTTACCTTTGCTGACGTCACTGGGGAGGCTGCTGATCTCTCCGTTGACCATCTTCTGGTGCAGCTGTTTTATGTTGAAAGGCTCAACAGTGAAGGGAAGAGTCCCTGTCAGCATGGCAAACATACTCACACCTCTGCACACACACACACACACACACGCACACACACAATCGAAATGTCAAGAATCATAAAAATTTACAAAATGCATACACAGAAATGTATTCTGTAATTTGTTTCAAACTGCAAATAATACCACAGATATCTGCATTTTCCCAACAAATCCACACTAAGGTATGATTGACAGCAGGCCTCCTCAACACACACACCGAGGGTTTATCACTTACACGGACCAGACGTCCACTTTGGGTCCATACTTCCTGTGAGCGAGCAGCTCAGGGGCCGCGTAGGCAGGACTTCCACACTGGGTGTTGAGGAGCTCCAGGGACAAAGATTCAGCCTTCAGAGTGTTACTCAGGCCAAAGTCTGTATGAAACATCATAATTTTAACAGTGGAGCACATGTACAGACGCACTAGATAGCTAAGACAGGTTCTGCCATGCTGATCTGTCCAACATATTGCAACTGTACTGCATCAGCCAGATGTCATTGGAGAAAGCAGGAATGTCAACATACCCACAATCTTTATGTTGTTATGTTCGTCCAGCAGGAAGTTTTCAATCTTTAAATCTCTACAGAACAAAAGAAGAGACAAAGGAGCAATGTAGAATGTGCATACACATGAGCTTTGTCCTTAATCCTACAGGAACTTCTAAAGTAATTTCTTTCCTTGCAGATGAGTGCTTTGGAGCAATTTACTTGACAGACGCTGTGGCCGTTGCTCAGTTTAAAAATGTGTGTTTGGCCGTACTAAGCTTTTTCTGTGTATTTATGGACAGCCAGATGAGATGGGACCAGACTGGACCCACAGAAGCAAAGGGAAACCAAGTTAAATTTGGGTTTGGGTAGAGCTCAAGCTGGTGAAAAAATGTTTTATTTGCAGTTTTCAGGATAAACATTTAGTGGTAATTTGAGGAGATTAGTTTGTTTTGGACTCCTGAAAACCTGCCCTGTCATGATTTTCAAGTCAAGCCAAACTGAACATTTCAGGATGAAGTAAAGCTCTTCCTGACGTGCTCGCTCCTCCACACCACAGTTATATCTGTGTTCACCTGGAAAAGTTGCCTGACTCCCCTGAAAGTACCCCAGCCTCGCCACCAACCACACCGCCTGCTCTGAAACTACCAAGCTAAATGAAAATCTGCGGTTAGGAGAGAGAGAGAGATCCCTCATAAACTATAGCCTGGGAATCAGCCACGTTCCTTTCATCTGCCTTTATCTAACCAACAGACACTCCAGGTCCCGAAAATCCAGAGAACACTGCTCACACAACCCGAGAAAAGTTCAAAGACAGACGGAGGAAGAAAGAGGGAAAAAAGAGCAAGAAAGAATGAGAGCAGACATTGTCATAAAGGAGAAAATGTATGCGGTGAACCTACTGGATGTGGGTGGCATGAGGTGCATTTAAGTGCAAATTTTCCATTTATTTCCAATTTAATCATCTCTGTGTGGGACTGTGGTGGAGAGTGTGAGTGTGGGCAAATGTGTGTGAGCACGTGGGTGTGTGTGTGACAAAGAGAGGTGCTATTGAAGGGTCGAGAGTGATGTCGTTGAGGGACTTCATTAGAGAGGAAGTCCATGATGTTGTGATGATGTGTGAATCATGGCGCCGGCGCAGGATGATGAGGTCATTGCCTGGTAATCACATTCCCACCTTCAGAGGAGCCAAGGTCTTAAACCAAAGGCCAGTGCTGTGCATCTTGTGTATGCATGTGTGTGTGTGTGTGTGTGTGTGTGTGTTGGGACACCTACACATACTAAAACACCACTAAAATAACACTGTCAACTCCCACACTACTCTGTGCCATATATTGCCTTTCTTACAACGTTTCCTCCTATGCAGGCTGTTAATGCCCTGCAAACTGCACCCTGTGTGTGTGTGTGCTCACAAGTGTGTGTATATATGTGTGTGTGTGTGTGAATCTACAAAGTCTGACTTAACATCCACGCAACAAACAGCTACTGTTTCCAGGTAGGCTTGCCTCGGAAATTTTGAGACAATAACATTTGAGTGCCTTTCTTATTTTTAGTTAATGGTTCTGCCAAATCTCTAACTGGGCCAAGCACCTCAAGGTAAGAAACACTTTCTGCATCTCATGCTCTTGATTGGTTGACTGTTACAAAAGCCCAGTAAGAATGGTATTGGTAATTTGGTTGTCAAAAAAGGTTAAGGTTAAGACTGCTCTGGATTTGTTTAAAACTTTATTTCTTTAAGGATATCTAGGTTACCAATCTGAATCTTTCAACCAATTTTACATTCAACTTAAAAGTCTGCTGACCTGCAAATTATGAAAGGAATAGTTCAACATTTTGGGAAATAAACGTAGCTTAGCTAAGTATAAAGATTCAAAACATGAGGAAACAGCTAGCCTGGCTCTTTCCAAAGGTAACACAATTTGCCTAGCATGACCTCTGAAGCTCACTCTTGTTTCTTTAATCTGTACAAAAAGCATAAAAATGACAATTTGTGGTTTTTACCAGGAAATTGTCAGGCTACCAGCAGAGAATCAACATCAAATAGTGTATTTCACAAAAGGCCAAACTATTCTTCTAAACCAATGCTTACTGGTGGAGACTTAAATTTCTGTAGACTTTTGCTTCAGTTTTTCTCAACAGGAATATAACTGTAAGAATTATTATCATTATCAGTTGATCTACTTATTTACACTAGTTACTATTTCTCAATCATGCAGTTATTCATTTAGTGTATAAAATGTGCGTTACCATTTACCAGAGTGTTGTCTTCAAATAGCTAATTTAGTTCAACCAACAGTGCAAAATACAAAAGGTCTATTAACAATTATATATAATGCAAAAACACAAGAAAACCTAGTAATTAGAATGCATATCTATAACTTGTCTGTTGATCAACCAGTTAAGTAACACAACTACTCCACTGTATGTAGAAATACTTCACGTTGTGTGTGCGTAGTCTCACCTGTGTACGATGCCATGTTTGTGCAGGTGTTCCACTGCAGAGAGGATCTGACGAGTATATCGCCGCACCTCCCTCTCCTCCAGCTTCTTCCTCTCACAAATCCTGTCCATCAGGTCTCCTCCAGCACAGAGCTCCATGGCCATGTAATAGCTGTTCTCTGTCTCCAGAGTCTGACATACACAGTTATCCATTCAACAGCGGCAGATGTACGATAGCCTTTTAATTACAGTCTACAATTCCTAATTCAAGCAGGTGTAACTTTGTAAGACTCTATCACCACTTTATTTGGACTGTTTACGCATTTCTGATGTTTGTATGTGAGTGTTGAAGTGTGAATATGAACGTGTGTGTATTTGTACCTCCAGCAGGACGACGATGTGAGGATGTCGGACCATCTGATGAATTCGAGGTTCTCTTTTCATGTTTTTCAGCACGTATGAGTCCTGTCTTGCCTTTTTCTTGTCAATCACCTTAATGGCCACCTAAACACTCAAGACAAACAAATGCGTGCACACATGCAAAAGTGTAAGTGTTTTAAGCTGGTTTAAATCCTACTTTTCGGATCGATATCAGTTTGTACACGTTAATGATGAATCCTCTATGCACACCAAAGTTAGTCACGGTGTTCCACAAGGTTCTGTGCTCGGACCAATCCTAATCACCTTATATATGCTTCCTTTAGGCAATATTATTAGGAAGCATTCCATTTCCATTGTTATGCAGATGATACCCAATTATATTTATCGATCAAGCTAGACGAAACCAATCAATTTCTGATGTTAAACTCAGACAAAACAGAAGTTATTGTACTTGGCCCTGAACACCTCCGAAACAAACTATCTAAAGATATAGTTTCTCTAGATGGCATTGCCCTGGCCTCCAGCGACACTGTAAGGAATCTTGGAGTTATTTTTGATCAGGATTTGTCCTTTAAATCTCACATAAAACAAACTTCTAGGACTGCCTTTTCAATCCTAAGAGTGTTCTGCTACCACGTCAGCAGGCATCTTATTTGGGGCTCCTCCTCGACTCCTGCACTGTAACAGCATGGCTGTCGGAAGCGCGAATGGAGGCAGTTTTACAGCTGGCCCAACAGGTGAGGGGGGGCGGCTCCAGTCCTGTCGGGCAGTATCATGCTTCTTTTGGGGATGATGTCAGCAGCCCACCTGGTGGTGCGTCTCAGGCTGCTGCACATGAGGAATCTGCAATGCTGGTTTGTGGAGCTCCAGCTGCATCCTTGTCACAAAAAGCGTTGCGGGGTCCGTGTTCAGTTCTAGTACAACTCTGTGGGACTGGGATAGTTCTGGGACTCTTCCTCTTGCCTTCGCCAGGGGGTGCGGCTCGGGTGCGGCTCTCATTACGTTCAAGTGTTACAGAAGCCTCTCTGGAGAGTGTGTGATGGGGGTGTGTTTGTGTGTGTGTCGCTCATGTTACAACTCTATCTTAACAGGTCTGGTGCAAATCTCAAAGAATCGAGTTGGAGTCCTACTCTTGGCCGGCGGTCAGGGGACCCGTCTTGGTGTTCAGTATCCCAAAGGGATGTATAACATTGGGCTACCAAGCGGCAAAACCTTGTATCAAATCCAGGCAGAGCGAATTCACAAAATCCAGGAGCTGGCAGATAGAAAGCATGGCTCAAAATGCACTGTTCCATGGTAAGATTATATGATGCATCTTTTTCCACTACTATGGTCATATGTACAGTAGTCAATGCTGACATGAGGCTTAAACTCCCAAACATTTGAGTAAAATACACTATAATTTAACTTACAGCTTGAAAAGTCGAATTTGTTAGCAAACAGTTGCTTATTTACACATCCAGTGGACACAGAGCAACATTAACATTCATTTGAAGTCATATTTCTGTTCAGTAGGAAGGAAAGTAAAATAATCTGACCTACAAAGCCAAAATGCAGTAACAACATATTTTGTTAACATTTAAGATCAGAACCTACCTGACTCATTGACATTTATTGTAACATTAAAGTTTTTTAAAATCTATAATTACAAAATAAATGGATAAAAACCTAACCAAATAGTTAAAGCTGCTAGCTGTGGCTAAAGCTACACTTTTGTACCCCCTAGCTGTTTCCTGTAATTGAAATATATACATTTTGATGACATAATGGTTTTGAAAACATGGTTTTCTTGGTTATCCCACATAAATAAGGTAGCGGCTAAATACAGCCATAAAGAATAAACAGTTACTCATAGGCTAAATAGCCTAGCTTATGATTCTAGCGGAATTCATTATTTTGTGTATGAATGTTGGGTCTTCGTAAATATAAGAGTTGATGCCCTGAGATAACTTTATTATATGGCGCTATATAAATACATTTTTATTTAATTGAATTAAGCTATTTTAAAATTATTATATTGAAATGTTTTAAATGATGAATTAATGGTAACAGATGGTAGATGGAAAGCTAAAATAACTCATTGTTTGCTGATACTGTGTTTTCCTCACATTTCTTAAAGGAAGCCTTTCTGTAGTTACTGCTGTCTCTCTGTAGGACCGAAATGCTCTACTGTTCACCAGCTAGTCACTTACTTTATCGGTCTGCTGTTTGGTGCTGGGCAGATAGTGTGCAGTTGGTTTATCAGAGCTTTTTGTTGAAAACAGCGGCCTGCTGCTGTTGGAAACTAAACATTGTTAATACAAAAATATTGATTATAGCTGCTTTAAGGAGTGTTAAGTGAAACAAACGGAACTTTAAGCTTGGATGAGTTTCAATATACAGTACCAGTTAAATTCACTTGAATGGGAAAGTGTGTCCAAACTTTTGACTGGTACTGTAAATAATGTCACCAAGATCATAGTGGGTAAATCTAACATTTTAAAACTCTTGTCTGTATTATTGCAACTCTTCAGGTACATAATGACAAGTGAGTTCACTCTGGCCCCCACTGAGAAGTTCTTCAAGGAGAACAACTACTTTGGTCTGGAGCCATCAAACATCATTATGTTTGAGCAAAGGATGATCCCAGCAGTGACATTTGATGGAAAGGTCATCCTGCAGGGTAAAGGGAAGCTAGCCATGGCCCCAGGTAGGTGCTCATCAGGTCCTTCAGAAGAGCCAGGCACAAATATCTGTGAAATCACTTTGTTTTCCCATATAGACTTCTGCAGGAATGAGTCAGCATGTTTTCATCTCTGGTTCCCTCGTCAGGAAGTCAGTGGGTTTCTTGAATGCCTTTTTGTATAGATTCCTGAAGTAAGGTCTGTGGTTAACACAAGCTTAAGAGATCTTCACGTTTTGTTCTGCAACATAAAATACATCAGTAATGTGACTAGTGAATTTTCACTTCAGAAAGGCGGTTGATAACACGTGGCTAAATGAGACCCCAGAGGTTGTCTGGGACAAACTCAGCTACTCACTGTGTCCACCTTTACAGCCTTGTTGGGTTTATACTTTTGCTCTTGCAAACTATTCTAACTCTAACTAAAGCTTAGTGGTGGAAACGTTGAAGTCATGTGACCATGGTGTAGTTTATAGCCTAACATTAGTGTTTTACTTCTGGCGATTGCATTTACACTTCAGAAATCATAAATGTGGCGTTCACTTGTGAAGAATGAACCATGTTTCAAAACCTCATCACCCTCAGATGGGAATGGTGGTCTGTACCAGGCGTTGGTGGACAACAAGTTGCTGGAGGACATGAAGGAAAGGGGAGTGGAGTACCTGCATGTGTACTGTGTGGACAACATCCTGGTCAAGATGGCTGACCCTGTGTTTATTGGGTTCTGTGTGAGCAAAGGTGCTGACTGCGGAGCCAAGGTAGAGTGATATCATAAAGTAGATAGAAGAGTCCATTAAAGGAATAGCTCACCATTTTGCTTTCTTTCTAAGAGTTAAATGGGAGGATTCATTTCATATGTCTGTGCATTAAATACAGAGCTGGAGCTGCTCTAAACAGCTTCTCACCCCCAGTTTCCAAATAATAAGAACAAATAGGAATTGTTGTCTGACTGTCCTTTATAATCCAACTAATTACATAATGCCTGAGTCGCATAACCAGGTGCGCTGGAGATGTTTCCTTCATGCCAAACAGCAGCATGCCTCTAACTATTTAATCTTTTTAGTAACAATAAATCTCAGAAGGGAAGAATGAAGTTAAAATTGTGACTCCTGTTTCCATCTGGCCCTTCACGTCTTTCATGTGACAGGTGGTGGAGAAGGCGTTCCCTGGAGAGCCAGTGGGTGTGGTTTGCAGGGTTCAAGGCGTCTACCAGGTGGTGGAGTACAGCGAGGTCCAACCAGAGACGGCTGAGCTCCGAGGACCTGGAGGGGAGTTGGTGTACAGTGCTGGAAACATCTGCAATCACTTCTTTACCCGGGCATTCCTGCAGGATGTAGCAGAGTAAGAGTCTTTAGTGTCGTATGTTGGTATGATCCCTCTGACAGCACAGCAAGTGAGAAACACTATTGACTAGAGGATGAGAGTTGTTAGGTCCTGTATTTCATACTGTTTTTTTCCATCTTACAGGAAATTTGAAGGCCAACTAAAACAACATGTTGCATTCAAGATAGTGCCATTTGTGGACACATGTGGCAATCCAGTCAAACCCACCAAACCCAATGGCATCAAGATGGAGAAATTTGTTTTTGATGTCTTTCCATTCTCAAGGTACTGTTGATTATTACATTGTGTCTTCAGCTATTGGCATCTGGTGTTTTACTATACATACAATGACACAAGTCTTAAAACAGTGTCTCTACAGCTAACTGAAACATTTACTATGTGTTTTTGGAAGGAACTTTGTTGTGTTTGAGGTTGTGAGGGAGGATGAGTTTTCCCCCCTAAAAAATGCCGACGGAGCAGCCACAGACACCCCGGCCACAACCAGAAACTCTTTGCTGGCTCAACACTGCCGCTGGGCCACAGCAGCAAGGGCCACGCTGTCGGATGAACATGGGAATACCCTTCCTCCTACAGCCAGGTCAGAGGAAAGTGTTCCTATATACAACCTGAAGCAACAGATAATGTCACAACTTGGGAACAGAATAGAACTTTCTTGACTTAGGAAAGCACAATCGGAACCACTAACAATAATGAAGGCAAAATGTCCACTGAGAAAGTCTATGACCTCTATCCTTGGATACTAATTATGTATGTTCCCAAATGCTACGAATGTATGTTTTATTAAATTAAAAGAATAGTTTTGGGGAATATGTTTTTTGGCTAACAGTTAAATGAGAAGATAGATATCACTCTTGTCACCTCTATGGAAATGAGAAATGATCACAGCGACCCATAACTTTTAATGTGCATATGCGCTTGTTGCATTAAGTTAGACTGGAAACATTCTGAACCCATCCCTGAAATCTAAAAGTGTGTGTGTGTGTCCATAGTGTTTCAGCAGGGGACACTCCTCCAGCACAATGTGAGATTTCACCACTGGTCTCCTATTTTGGAGAGGTGAGGACATGATGGTGCCCACAGATCTAAATAAAAACATTAATGATATGGGGGGGGGGGTTCACTTTTTAGAAACAGTATACACTGCTGTCATCTTCAGTGTTTCACCTTGAGAATGATCTCTTCCTAACTGACTAAATACAGTGCTGTAATTTAACCTTTGTCTCCCTCACTGTGCTAGGGCCTGGAGCCACTGCTGAAAGGGAGGACACTGCCAAATGTATTCATTCTGGATGAAAAAAGGGCCAAAGAGCTGCAGGCTCAGCGACATTCCTCTGAGTAATAGTTCATTTTTTAATTGTAGGTGAAGATAATCAGATCAGACATGCATCTCATGTAATCGTCACTTTGTTGAGGAAGAGCTACAAATGTGATCACCTGCAGACAAATAAGGGATGAAGGGTTTACATGCAATTAAACATACTCAAAATACCTGGTGTCCTCTCCCAATCTTTAAAAAAAATGCATTCTATTCTATTACCTGTTTAACTTTAAATGTCAGGATATGTATGAGAATGTTTTATGATATTTTTGAAAGGAGGGATGTGAACTGAATACTAATTTAGTTGTTTTGGGGAATCTTTCTTTCACAACAGTATCATACCAAGGAAAACCTCAAGCAGCCTCCGTAGAAAGGCTCAACTTTGGAGCTATAATATATGTGCTATCACTTTAGCAAGCTATTTAACACCCCAAAAAAACACATTTTAAAAGTCAGGACAAGTAGTAGATAACCAAAATATGAAAGATATGTACACATATGTAAAGGATAGTGCTGAATTAGTATGACTTTAAATAGTCCAAAGACGACCTACAGAGCCATACACAATAAAACATCTACAAATAAAGTAATGATATTTTCACCATATCATCTGACAGTTTCATACAAGGAGTGTCGTGTTGCCTTCAAGAGAAGGTTACAATCTCACATTCTTTTGATTCTTACAGATAGACGAATACGATCATCTATCGGTCTGGAAAAGATGTGTGTTATCTGCAGCTGATATTCTACTGCAGTCAAGCCAGCCGCTTTACGCATTTGCGTGGTCAAACTAGCCGCTCCTGTTTTTTGAGTGCGCAATTGATCGAGCTTTTACGGTGTTTAGCGGTTGGAGGAGACTTTTAAATACAGTCTTTGCGTGTGGGACAAAAA
>JAVQJD010067917.1:0-10034 GCA_036023655.1 Nannoperca australis
CGTCCACAGAGACACACACACACACACACACACACACACACACACACACACACACACACACACACACACACACACACACACACACACACACAGAGGTAGAACAAACAAGAAGAAAACAGGGGAACAACCCTGTAACTGTCAAAGGTTGTAGTAAAAGCAAGCAACAGGTATTTGAAGTCCTGGAAAAGTCTTGAAAGTCTTGAAATACCTGAAAATGACCTTTCTGTCCGAAGTGATGTAGAAATGCATGTTTGAACCTGAACCACAGAACTGACAGAGCCAGGTACGAGAAACCACGTGAGCTGGTTGTAACATTTAGTCAAAGACGTTTGAGAAAAACTAAGAGAGGACGTCTCACTCTGATATTGTTAGATATTACCGTACAGGTGACTCCAGTAGGTCAAAGGTTAATTAAATACCAAACAAAGAGGACGGCTGGTTCAGGACCAGTCCTGGCCCCTCCCACTGACAGACTGAATATCTATCAGCAGACGGAGAGAGTACCAAAGTAAACAACATGAAGTGAGACAAGTGAACGCAGCGTGGAGAGGGGGAACCTGGGAAATAAGTGGTGATGTGGTGGGAGGCGTCCTGCTGGCACTTAGACATAAACACAGAGAAAATAGATGGATGCAGGTGAAGCCGAGACGGACGGAGGTGGAGGTAGTGGGAGGGAATGGACAAAGATGGGGTTAAAGGTCACGGATCGGAGGAGGACAAAGGAAGAAAGCCTGAAAGCTCAGGCGCCGCTGCACTGAAGTCAAAGTGAACGAGCGATCAATTAGATCAATAACACAAACTAACAACGCTTGAGTTCAGGATCAGCACTGAAGTCGGGTTTGTGTTGGTTGATGCTGCAATATGCTTTGCAGTGATTGGCTCGCTCACAGCTGTTGTGGGTACTAACAACCAATCACAATCATGCAGGCCGGGCAACGTGGACGCTTGTTGCTACGGCGATTGACGATGCCTGTAACTGTTTAATCTATATTTAGATTACAGTTAATTATAATTAGTGTAAAGATAAATATGATATTCATTATTAGATTCTAATAATAATAATAATAATAATAATTAGAAGAGTAATCGACATAATATTGATGTTTTGTTGTTAAATTGACGATAACCAATTTAATCTTGTCTTTATGCTAAGCTAAGCTAAACGAAACACGCAACTCTGGATTTAAATGTCCGACTGCTCCTTGAAGCAACCTTGATCGATCAGGTGCACGTTGATATTGATCGATCAGGTGCATGTTGATATTGATCGATCAGGTGAACATTGATTACTTGCAGCTGCTTGTTTATTTTAAACTGGTTCAAACTGGTTCAGAGTGTAAATAAAGTCCATGACGAGTGCACAAGGTTATAAAAGATGAGTGGTTCCAGTCAGCAGTGTTCGAGGACCTGAGTGAACGTAGGAGATAATGGCTTCGGCTGAACAGGAAGCGGGTGTGATGTGATCTGCTGCGTCCTGAGTGGTCTGATAAAGTGATAAACCTGCTGAAGAGCTGCGACTCGGGAGGCAGACGGACAGGTGTGTGTCCTCGCTGAGCACCTGTAGTGATGGTGTGTGTGTGTGTGTGTGTGTGTGTGTGCCCAGACGTCAGCGGCCTCTTTGCATCTGTTGCCGTGGTAACGTGCCGCCACGTGGCTTTTAGCAAAAATCCCTGTCTCTGAAGAGCTCATTTCCTTTTGGATTCGTGAGTCTGTTTGTTACTCGCGGTGTCGACTACGTCAATTATAAAACAACTAAATGGTGAAAAATGGCAGTGACGAAGAAAAGCACGGAGAAAACTGTTAAACCCAAATCTTCCACCGTGTGGGAGCACTTCACCTTAAATAACTGTAAAACAATTAGAAAGAAAATGAATCGCAACTATTTTCAAGCAGAAAGTCAAACGTGCCTCTGACAGTAAATGAAGAGTCTTGTGTTTTGGACTAAAGACGCTCTTTGACGTCACTTTGGGAAACTGTGACGAGCATTTTTCACCTTTCTTGGATATTTTATGGACTGAAGGTTTAATCAGTAATGAAAGTGATGGTTAGTTGCAGCTCAGACACCAGAACATCACGTTGGAGCAGCAGAGTCACGTCCTGCAGAACATTAACGTGTGCACGTCTTTATCTCACCGCTGCTGGTTGCTCTGGTTGAAGCTACTTGATGCCTGTTAACACTTTTATAACAGCTCAGGTGCATTCAAGAAACCTAATATATTGTTTTTGTGTTTATTTCAGTGTTGTGCGGCCTGTTGTGTTTGTGTCATGTTCATCGTGTCAATATGAAGAATTTGAACCGATGAATCGATGAATCGTGGAGATAAAACAGCCGTTAGCTGGATGTGACGTGTCAGAAACAGATCTGAACCAGGCCGCTCTGGAAGCCCCCCCCCCCCCCCGGCTCTGAAAAGGCCCGTGAGGCTGTTTCCAGTCCAGGTCTTTGTGGGTGTGCAGATCTGTTTGTTAAGTGCGAGTGCAGCTCACAGCTCTCTGTTGCCTGCCAAGTCTGATCCATCTCATTAACTAACACACCTCCCCAGCGACTTCCCTCCTCGGCTGCTTCCCTCCTCTGCTGCGTTCAGGGACGTCCTCCTGCGTGTCCCGGTAATTAGAGCCGGAGGCCGGATGAAGCGGTGAAGCTGTTTGTGTAAATCAAAGTCTGCTTCAGTGTTTATCCTGGTTCCAGAAGTACAACTACAGACACTTGCTAAACGGTAACTGTTGTGTGTGAACACTGTTCCCAAAAAACCCAAGGAAGTGTGCCAGAACCATCAGGCTCAGCTGTTTTACATGAAACCTTCTCCATGAAGCAGAGCAGGAACACCCTCGTTCACTCTGCAGTCCTGCTGCTGACGCGCGGCCTGGTCATGAAATGTCACGACCAAACTCATTTGGAGCATTTAGATTAGGGCTGCACACACACACACACAAACACACACACACACACACACACTGAGACCTGACAACAAACAAACGTGATAAATAAACAACCTGGCTGCACGTAAACAAGAGGTCAACTGACGTCACGTCACAATGTGTCCCCGCAAACCAGAAATCATTCAGAAATAAACAAATATATGAAACAGCTACATAAATATATTCATGGCAGTTAAAGCGTGAACATCTTAGTTATTGATCTTTTGATCAGGTGGGGCAGTTCAAGACCACACACACACACACACACACACACACACACACACACACACACACACACACAGCTTCAGGCAGCATCAGGGGACAGTTGGACTGAATGTAGTTCATACACTGAACTACAATAACAATGTAACCTCATGTTAATGAATCAAAGGAGATGTGAATGAGACCTTTTTTTAAAGGCAGACACGATTAAAAACTGGTCAAAGAGAGATGAGCTCACCAACCGAAGGCAGGAGGCCTGACTCCACTGTTTCAGAAACCAGGAAGATGAGGTCATCCAGAGAGCAGAAAGCACCTCGAATGAGACACGGTTAGAAGACAGCTCCTGTGTGTGTGTGTGGGGGGGGGGGCCGTCAGGAGATCCTGCCTCAGGCTCTGCAGGAGGTGTAGAAAAGTGAACAGCTGCTCTCTGTTTGTTCCGTCTCTCCATGGATCTTCACTTCTGAACTCTGGACTCGGTGGATTTCTTTCTTAGTGCATTAGATGTTGAGGATCTGAGGAACATCAGGCCCAGCTTCCAGATCTTCTCCCACGTCAGACGTCTTTGCTGCGTTTCTTCTCGTGGTGTCACAGCGATGGCGAGCACGATCTCACGTGGAGAAGCGACGGCGTCTGTTGTATTCCTGATGTTTTGGTAAACAGGCTGTAATGAGGACGCTGGTGTTGTTACAACCTGTTTAAAACTTCCTGTTTCATTACAGCCTCTTTGCTGCTGGTTCATTAGAGACGGGAGGAATTCTCATTACAGACCAACTTAATAAGGCTGTCTGCCTCATTTTACCTCCGTCTCCTCCTCCTCCTCTCTAGTCACCAGTTCTTATCATTTCAGAGTCATTGATTACTTTTAGGTGCTCCTGCGATGTTTTTAGCAGACATAAAGCTGAAGTTGGACCAACAGCGTCAAAACAAAACACTCAGAACAATCAGCTGAGCGAGCATCAAACACCAATCAGCAGCAGTGAAAGATCCACAGACGGTGGAACAGCTCGGAGCGGCGGGGATTCAATCCAATTTAAAAATCACTTATGATGACAAATAGGATGCAGTCCCAGTTAGCTCTGATCCAGATGTGTGTGTTTCTAGAGTCAAAGCAGCTCTCCGGCTCCCAGTAAAGCACAGCTGCTTCTTCCTTCACCGTTTGTGTCCAGATTAAAGATAAAAACATCAAACCTGGTGGTTGCTGAGCTTCAGGGCTGTTGGTAGCTGTATTTTCTAACTTCAAACAGACCCAGGCTACGTGTTTCCAGTCTTTATGCTAAGCTAATCACTAAGCGTCAGGGTTAAAACACAGACAGTGATGTTGATCTTCTCATTACGTCACAGTAAGGAAGGTTTCTTTAAACCGGGGCGTTTGTGTGCATCCTGAAATGTGCAGGCGTACAGGCTCGGTTCAGGTACTGTCACAGAGACAAACACCGGTTTATGTACAGAGTGGCTGATGAGGTGCAGGTGGGGAAGCTCAGGTGAGCTCAGGTGATTGCAGGGCAGATGGGAGCGGCTTGATCCTGCAGAGAGAGGGACAGACAGGTGGACATTGTGACAAACTGTCAACACTTTCTATTGGAACCACATTAAATACTTCAGCTCCTTACAGGAAACCTCCCAGAGACAAAGTGTCAAGTCATTTTCTCTCCCAGACAGGTGGAGAAACAATGAACCCTTTAGGTTTTTATTCATTCTGAGTAAAGCGTGCTGACACGGTGGTTACGTCTGCTCATACAGTTGTAAAAAAAAGGACCCTCGTGCATCGTGTTGAACAGCTGAAGTTCAGAGAGGTGATGTTTGGTCAGGAGGTCTGACGGAGGAGGGAACAGGAAACAGCTGCTGGTGGGAAACACAGGTGAAACAGTGAAAGTGACGTTCCTGTCAGCTTTTTCTTCATATTATGAACTAAACAAACACAATCTCATGAGATCTGAGACCTGCTCTTCTACTGCAGGTGAGAACACCTGGACTCTACTGCCATCTCCTGGAGAGGAAACACCTCAGCAAACTAAGTCCTCTCCTTCCTCGTCCTCCTCTCTGTGTCACCTTGTCCTTGTTCTTCTTTCCTTTTGTTTAACTTCCTTTCCTACATTTAGATAGAAATACAAGAAGTTTATCTGCTCAGATGTTGAGATGGTCAATGGAAATGTATTTGTAGTGTAAGAGCATATAAACTGCAGTGCAGCTGATGTACTTTTAATCTATTGAACTCTTATCAGACCTGGTGATGACTTTTCAAATGTGTTCAAACACAGAGAACTTTATTTGAATTTGAAATGCGGCCATAAACGGTTGATTGACGGCACTTATTTATTTTATTTTTGTCCTCAAAGCATCGAAAGAAGAAAAAAACAAATAGGTTTTTCTTTCTCTGGGTTTTATTTTTAATACATTTCAGATACAGCGGTTCTGCTTTGTATCAAAACAAGTTTGACCAGTTTTAACAAAGAGTCCGAGCCGACACACTGATGCAGGTGCAAGCTGGGCAGTAACATCGTTGGACTATGATATTTTCATTATCATAATAACATTTGACATTTGAAAGGAAAGTCCAGTTTTTATACAACTCAAGACAACTTCCTGGTTTGAATATCCACCAAAATTTCCCTGAAATTTTTGTGCTTTACCTAAACTATACGCACACTTTGATTGGCTCAAAGGTGAGATAAATCAATAAACTTGCTACCGTTAGCCGCGTTAGCATACCCATTTGAATATAACACATTAATTGACATGACAGCATACAGTTAAGTAGGAAAGTAGAGTTTAACATCTTCGTGAGTCAAGGTAACATTGCAACAGACAGCTTTTGTCCAACAATATGTCTCTGGCTACGGGCCAATCATTACTATTATTGATTTAGAATAAACATTTTGGTCACCAGCAACACAGGAACACGTTTTACTCGCTGTCAGCGGGCGTCGCAATACGAGCGATCAGACAAGTTTGACCAAAAGTCTGAAAATGTTGTTGCCATCAGGTTGTTAAAAAACAGTTTTCCTCTGAAAGTATTACCCTGTGAGGAAACATACAATGTGGCATAGTTGGTAAAATCAAGACCCTGCTAACAAAAGGTAACCTAGCACCACACGCATAATTAAAAACACAAAAATGCTCTCTTGTAACTAAACTAAATCTAAAGGAGAGCAGTGCATATCAAACCAGATATTATACATTATGATGCATATCAATCGACAGATAAAAGTTTGACGCTCTATAGCAGGATTTTCCTGTGGCCTGTACAGACTTATTCATAAAGTTATTTAAAGAACCAACAAGCTGGCATGGAGGGAGAGAAGTGCGTCATCAGCGTACGTGATCACGTGACGGGTCGAGACTAAATATTAAGCCGGGAACACACAAAGATTCAAAAGACAAACTCCCAAATGAAATCGTATGAATTGGAATTTGCATTGACATGCCGCATGTTCAAACTATACACAATGAACAAAGATAAAAATACATTTACATTATTGCTTGACATTCAGTTATGGCTAAAGTTACGTTCATTATTTGCCAGAAATACTGATTTGTTTTTCGAGACGGATGTTGTGCTGAAGTGGAGTTCTGTTTAAACATAACTTATTATGTTTTTCATCGTATTGTTTCCAGTTGGTTGTGATTGGTTTAAATATGATGTCTGAAGGTGAGACGATGCTGATTCTCGATGGCGGAACGATAAATGAGTCACTGCTAAAAGGTGGATGATGGAAAAACAAGATGACTCCTCCCGTCGGTCTGTAGTCCCAACACACAAACACACACACACACACTGACGAGGCAGGAAATAAACTCACTGTAGTGCAACATATGTTCACCGTGATAGATTGCATAGTGCCTATATTGCTCTTAATACTGTTATTCTTTTGCAATATTGCTTTAATTTCTTTCTGCTGGTTGAATGTAAACATGCTGTTTGTGTTTGTGTACGTTTCCTGGATGTGTCTCGTTTACAGAATGTTTCTTTAATACATTTCCTCCTGTTTGCTTGATTAAAAGTAAAACTTGTTGCTACGTTTTCATATGTTTGGGTTTAAGTACTTCTGATGATAAACTGCATACAAGGAAGTGCTAAACGTTGACGCTGCCTTTGGGAGGGGGGGGGGGTGATCTATGACGTGGCTTCTCCTTCTCGTACAGTTTGGTTTATCAGAAAGTTTAATCAAGATACTGATTAGATGTTTTGGAGCAAATGTGGGCACTGAGGGGGGGTTTTAATGAAATACGATGACGCTGTAGATCCTACTCTTCATCAGTGATCACCTGGATCACCCTTGTATGGACTGTGACTGATTTATTTATATGCAGGTAAATTAAAAAAGGTAAAATTACCTGTTTATATGACTTACTTGCAGTAAGGGACAGATAATACGCACACTAATACTTCCCTCTGATATTTTTTTTCTTTGTTGTTTTGCCATTTTAGGAAGATTTCAGCCCAGAGGGCAGCTCCTCCTATGATGAACCTCTGTATTGTTTCCGCATGAGATTTATTTGTAAAAGTTTTGCATATATTGGAACTGATGACTTTTGTCTTGGAGACACAATAAATGTGAAGTCTAATGTCTGTTGTCTCGTGTACCTGGAGGTTAAAACATTGTGTATTCCAGTGCATTTTGACTTTTGTTTTGTATGCTATTCAAAATACATATTTCCTTCAAAATAAGAAAAAAAAAGAAACTTTATATATTTGAGGGTGTTTGTAAATATTTACACCTTCAGTAGGAACCAATGGGCTTGGACTTGAGAGCCACAGACAGGAAGTCAGACTGCGAGATGGATTGAGGCATGTCGGTTTGGATCTGCACAAGATTTTTAGCGATTAGAAAACTACAGACCAACAGCAGACTCGTACTTTGACATGTCGTATCTTCTGCTGCTCGTCGTTAATGAGGCTCAAAGCTTTCTGCTTTTTCAGCCAACTAATTTAATGTTTGAGTTTGTTTCGTCTTAACTGTGGTTACTTTCAAATGTTGAAAAATACAAAGTTCATTAGACTGAAGGGGGATCTGATGCTTGAACTGCAGACAAACAAGAACCTGCACGTTTCTGTCCGGCCACCAGATGGTGCTACAGGATGGCTGCTGAAGGACAATAAGTGCTGTGAGTCCAATGCTGCTGTCTGCTGGTCCGGTGAACACAAGCGTCACAGTCTGAGGAGGAAGATGAAAGCCAGGAGGAGAAATGAAATCATGGAAGATGAAACAACGAAACCAACCAGGACTCGTTCACGTTCTCATCTGTGGTGAGTCTGAAAAAAGTAATTCTCACTGTTAATTTACATGTAAAACGTCTTTAAGACTCACACATGGCTCTAAATACTACAGTGCCCATGAGCCTCAGTGGTCGTTACTGTGGAGAACACTCCAGCCAGAGTCACCAAATCAAAACCCAATCATATTGAGAAAGATTGGGATCCGTCTGTGTGTTTGGAGCTTAACTTTGCTCCACTCATGCACATTTACTTTGTGTTCCTGAAAGTCCAACACCATAAGAAGTGAAGAGAACTGTGATCGAGACATCATCATACATGCTGCAGCCTGTATGTTTCTGATAATTCATAATCCAGTTAAACTGCCTGAGGAGAGACAGGATTCTGGATGCTGATGATCTGCAGTAACCTGAGTGATGCATCAACACACAAACTTTACTGGTCGAATCCAGTGAAGTCCACATCCACAGAAACACCCAACACATGTTGCCTTCTTCTGTGTGAATGCTTTCAGAAAGAAAAGGTAGTCAGGTGTATATTTAGGATATCAAATGGGGGGGGGTTCAGGTTCTTCTAATCTTTACACATTTAACATTTAAATACGAAAATGGCAGCAGACCGAAACGTGTACGAGTAACGTAAAGGCTGTACTTTGTGGAAATACCACCACAGTAGCACAGCAGGTATGTGATGGAAACAAACCCCAAATCCCATCAAGCCCAGTCCGAGGCAGCAGGACCAGCTGCAGACGCAGTCCTCTGGATATCCGCCCACTTGGAGGACGTTTGCACGCTGCAGTGGCGCCCGTCCACCCTCACAGTGTTTCCTCAAATATCACTAAATACAACTCAAGGTCTCCAGACACCTGTCAGATTGAATTGTGGGGAAACGTCTACAAATGTGTGAAAAATGATTTAGAAGATCGCTCACCTCAGAAGATGAGGTTCAGGTTTTTGCAACATTTACATAGAAACATGCAGGTGAGGCGTTCAGCCTCAGGACTCACGCAAGCATTTATAACAAACTGCTAATTTGCATCATTGCACAACAGCTAACCTCTGAAGGGTTAAAAACAGAGCTACCTTATGAGCTTATTGCACCATCCAGTTTTAAAAACTCTGCTAAAAATTGTTTGTCTGGTTAGCAACCGAGCTAGCTAGCTAGCTGTTAGCGCCACAGTAGCTACGTCACCAAAGCTTCCAGCCGAGGAGATAAAAAAAGAATTTTGCTGTGTGGCTGTTTGGTGAACGGCCGTGAAGAGGAAGTGATGTCCTGAAGGAGTCTCCAACATCCTGGACACAAGACGTGTGTTAATGCAGGTGGAAGGAGGGACCACCTGAGTCCTCGCTGCACCCAAACCCAGAGCCATGAAAGGAGGAGGAGGAGGTGAAGAAAGACAAGCTGGAGGAGGTCAAATCTCCCGGGTCCCTTCGGTCCACCGGTTGGTCAGCTCGCAGTCGGCGTTTAGTCGTCGGCAGTCTGCAGAGTCAGTTCCAGGTCGGCACCAAACAGCTCCTTATAAAGAGGAGGGAAGTGCGTCCCAACAACGTCGGGGTAAACTGCTCTGAACGCCGACAGATTCTCTGTGTGACGACTGCAGAGTGAACGCAACGCTGACACCTTACACCTGAGCTGAGGGCAGGAAACAGGGGGGGGGGGGGGGGGGGGGGGTGTGGGAGTG
>JAVQJD010067918.1:0-53039 GCA_036023655.1 Nannoperca australis
ACACTCTCTCTTACCCACACACACACACACACACACACATCCATACACAATCTAACAGAAACACAAAAACACATCAAACATCACTCTGAAATACTTGTATTTTCACATGAACACCCTGACAGCTGTTGCATCTAATTGCATGAATAAAAGGTGCACACACACACACACACACAAACACACAAACACATATACATGCTATTATCAGAGCGCTGCCTCTTGACAAGGAGTAGCATTGGTAAAAGGTTTTCCCTCCCACACACTCAAAGAGGGGAGGGCAAAGTGTGTGTGAGAGCTCTTGTACCTCCAGAGTCATTTAGTTTTTGCGTACTCACATTTTTTTGTGTAGCAACATTTTTATTTGTGTGTTTCTGGGTGTGTCTCTGTGTGGGAGGGAGTCACAGAAAAGTAAAAAAAAAAAAGCACTTTTATTTCTATTCACATTGTATCTTGGCATGTTTCCACAATTAAGAGCAAAATTGTTTGAACTTCCTGTGAATCCTGAGATTCATGGCCACATTTTTGGGAAGCTCGTGGCACATGAGAGAAAGTTAGCATGTTTGGTGCACAGAAGATGCAAGAAAACAAGAGTGCACGGGCTCTATCTGTCATTTCTGGACTACAGTAAAGTCATCAGTTTAAAAAGCTGCCTCAGTCATCTTGCACATTTTGAGGCCTTTGGTAGTTGTTTTTTATTGTCTGTGTGACTATTTAATGCTGCCAGCATGATCAATATTCCTTTATCCCCACAGTTTCTCCACATTGGGGTTAGAACACCATGCTTGATGTATTCATCAATCAACATGTATTAATACAGCACCTTCCAAACAAATGAAATTTAAAGAAAGCAGGAACTCACTTCTAGCTTTCTTACAGTACAGACGCTTCTTGCTCTCCACTTTGATCACAATCTTTTAATATCCTTGTTTTTTTTCTACTAAAAGTTATGGACAGTGTATCCTGTATACATATAAAAGACAGAAGGCTACCATCATATCTTTATCACTTTTATTACCTCGCCAGTACTGCACGAGTGTGACCAACGAACAGCACAAGCCTCCTGCTGCCTCACTGTACTGAACTACAATGACTGGAAACTTGGGATTAGCTGAAGCTAGTTAGCAACAAGATGTCTCCTTTTTTAGAACAAACTGTCTAAAACATCAGAGTGGCCATAAACTCCTCCTTGCCATGTCATGTGGTGCAACTGTGGTGTGGTGGCTGAGAGGTACAGCTGTGTGCCTATCATGGGTTCGACCCCGCACTCCCCCGATCACCTCCCCACTTGGAAGTCGCTTTGGATAAAATCATCTGCTAAATGCCTAAATGTAATGTAAATGTAATTTCAGAAAAATGTTTTCAGTTGCTTGGAAATGGATGTGCATCTTTCCAAAGTGACTGAAAATTGCAGAAGTTAAGCCCATTCTAAAGAAAGACAACCTGGTAGTTCAGTTCAGTTCAGGTATTTAGAAGTCTTCTTGGGTCTAGGACCTGGTGGTCTGGGACCCTTATAAAAATACAATTAACCAAGGTTAGGGTAAAAACCTGGAGAGGAACTGACAAATGTCTCTGATTACTAAAACCACAGTACCCTGAGATTACTGTGTGAAGTCTAAAACGTGTACACGTCAAGATGAATACGGATCGAACCTCTTTGATTTTCCCTTTTACAAACCGTTAAACTTATATTTTAATTTACAATTGTATTATGTCTTTCTAATGTTTTTCTTTGCCTATGTAGAGCACTTTGAAATACCTGTGTTTGAAATGTGTTATAAAATAAAGCTGCCCTGCCTTACAAGCGAATGACAAAAATGATTATGACAAAGCTCTGTTTTTTGGTTACTGGGTAGTTACTGGGCAGTTTTTGGTCTTCAAAGTATTGACGTCAGAATTGTGTGCAGCAATGCTGTGAACCTCATGAGAACATGAAAAAGACTAATTGCAATTGCCCCTTTGGCATTCCTCATCTCTTCTCTAACACCACAGACAGATGATGAACTGGCTGTGGTGTCTGAACCATTCATTTTTGTCAGTAAACAAGACTTTTACTCATGATTACAGTAAAAGA
The DNA here is from genome assembly GCA_036023655.1 of Nannoperca australis. NCBI lineage: Eukaryota > Metazoa > Chordata > Actinopteri > Centrarchiformes > Percichthyidae > Nannoperca > Nannoperca australis. The sequence continues at coordinate 2,069 of JAVQJD010067918.1, forward strand.
CAAAAGAGACCACAGCTTGCTCAAAAAAAGCAAGGTTGACCATGTGGGGTTTCCCCGCAGGAAACCAGACATGTTTAGCTCTGGGATTTGTTGTGTCCTGTTAGTGTCAGGCCTCTTTGTTTAGTTAGCTGGGATGTTTTCATTTAGCTTTAGTGTGGCTACATGGTGTTAGTGTTCCACGCAGGGCCATATAGAAGGAGCAAGGTAATTAGCTTTTCTATGGTCTTTGAGTGCTTGTGTGGGCTGTGTGTTTGTGTGGGTATTGATTAAAGCAATGTGGCATGTGAGAGCAGTGCAGCTGTGTGTATGTGTACGTGTTCATGTACATCTGAGAGTTGCAATATATAATAATGAGGTACAGCGATTGTCTGGTGTGTTTGAGTTCTGACATATTGGTGTGTTTCTTTGTGTGTTTCTTTGTGTGTGTGTGTGTGCGCGGAGGGTTCATTGTGAGAGCATGTTTCTGCGTGATCTTTAAGTACATGTTTTCAATCACCACCTTGTTTCTTCTTGTTTGTTTTGGACAGGCTGTGGAGTGGTTTTGTTTTCTGTGGAAACCTACACATTTTCTTATCATACACTACAAAAACCCTAATTTTTTGCAAAGTAAGAAAATGCTACCACAAACATTTGTTTTTTACTTCACACTGTGTACACTCGGTACATCACTTGACCATGGCGAACCTTGATGAAGTTCTCCTTCAGCTGAAAGACGTTACATCACGCTCACCATGAAGGGCCTTCCAGTTGAGGTCATCTGCCAAGTAAATGAAACTATGTGAAATAATGTTATTCCACCAACCTTGGAAAAAAGTCATTGATTTTTCTAGTATCTGTGTCACAAGCTGTTTCCAATCTGTTGTACTGGATCATTTTAGAATCGCTCGTTTGCAGCAATACCCAGTGGTGGAAAGCAATCAGAAAGTGTGTCATGGCATTAGGTTTCAAAATATCAGTGTCTTCTTCGCAGCTGTAACACTTCATTTGCTGGCATTTTCTTGTTAGTAGTATATAACTGTATTTTAAATGCAAGTGCAATGTTTTTTTTGTGACATACAATATACAGCAAATAAGAACTTGTGAAACCATGACTGACTATAGGAGTGGATTGTTCAGCTCTCAGCTCTCTGATCTTACCCGTGTGTTGAAAGGTAAGAGCACCAGTATTTACATTTGGGCTCTTTAAAATCATCTCTCTTTCTGCAAAAGTGCGCACATTTTTTCGAGCTCCTGCTGAGATCAAACATAACTTTTCCCTAGAAGACAAACAAAGCCTGTTACAAATCGTCTAAATTTTTAAGATGCAGCAGACAATGCTGGAGAAATTGAGAAACAGAAGTTTTTGAAAAAAATCAAGAGTGAGAAGAAAGAATCGGGGAACATATAAAATGAGACACTAGAATATACTAAAAGAAACTGATGAGAGAGAAGAACAAAAAGTGAAATCATAAAATATTTCTTCCATCTTCATTGAATATTATAAAATGACAGCCAGAAGCGGAGCAGTGAATAGAAACGCAAAAAGGTTTTCAACAGATCCGCAGAGAATTTACCACTTTAGTCTACTATATATTTACATTTACTAAATATCTGGTACCATAAAAATAAAGAACTTCAGCACACCTTAATTCAAAGAGCATCTCCGTTGCTCAGTTTGCTTACTATGGCATTGAAAGTGCATGTCATAACGCACACATTATCTTCTTCAGAGGATTGTTTGATACAGTGCCTGCTGCTACAGCCCCCTGCTTGAAATATGAATGTGAATAAGCACAGGCCTTGGTCATACTTCTCACCTTGTTGAAAGGTGTGTGAGGGTGTAAGTGTGTGTGACAGAGATCTTGAATTGTCACACTCCAAAGCTACTATTTGTACAAACAGACATAAATGAGTAAAAAAAAACACAAAAGCCAGAATCACACCTTCACAAGTGGTTGTAACACACACACACACACACACACATTAATAGGTATGCAATGCCATTACCACTGCAGCCTCAACCCCTCTCTTGCCTCTCTCTGTGCTCCTCCAACCCACTCCTCATCTCCTCTCATCCACTACTTTCAGTTTCCCATCCCATCATCTCCTCCCACTCTCCTCCTTTCTCTCCCCCTCCTCTTCTTCACATTGCTTTTTATATTTTTGTTTTACTCTCAGCCTCCCCTTCTCTTTACCCAACACTCACTGCTGTGCTGTCTCTTTATACACGTTAAACAGCGCATGAATAAAGCATGTCATTATTGCAGCAAGTCTGTGTGTTCCCAGCTGTGTTGTGTGTGTGTGTGTGTGTGTGTGTGTGCTGTCCAGGATGCACATACTTGTACTTGGTCAAGTGCACACTCTCATCCTTATCAAATGAGATAAAAGCTAACTCAGTATGACTACATCCTCCTAATAGCAGCACTGACCTTCATCCATGCATTAGCAGTCCTGTAAGACTAGAACACTACACACTATAAAAGTGTTCTTTTCATGCATGTTAACAACCATGTGGGACCTTTACAGAAGGGTGGGTTGTATGTACACTTCTTACTGGTTGCCTGGGGTATGTTGTGTGTTGCAGTCTGTACATACCAACTTCAAGCTGAACTTCTTTCATAGACAGAGCAGGACCTGAGATTGTTTTCCCTTCCTCTATTTCTGCAGTGGTTAGCCCAGTGCTAAGTTTACTTGAGATGGGGTGACTCTAGTTTCAAAGTAAAATGTTGCCATCTAGGAAAAGCAGTAAGTTGGGAAGTGGTAGAGAGCTGAAGATACACTTCTTGAGTTTATTTGGGCGCCTGTCAGCATCCCCCAAATTCCAGATTTTCTCCTACTGCATAATGATGTTTTAAATTCTGTATCATGCACATGGGATAACATTCTGCAGCATTTTCATATAATTGAATTGTTTAGTCTCTCTCTATTACTGACTGACCTTGCAAACCAGATCCCACTTTTCTTTTGAATTAAATTAACATTAGTGATTTGCAACCATTTAAAGGCACTCTGATCTGTTAAGGCAAGATATTCTGTAGTACTCTGAAGGAAAAACATCTCTTCTTGGCAAAACTGAAGTATGTTCTTACTCTTGCAATCGTTTAAATAAATTATTCAAGAGAATTTTTATACAAAGGTATAAATTAAAGTACATTTTTGGTGGCTATAGCAAAATTGGATTAAAGCAGATGTTGAATATGAGCAACTTTCACACGTTGCTTTCTTTGGCAAAGTAGGAGATATGTGTTACATTTCAACAAGCAGCAAAAATCTTTTGTTTGTGTAAATCTAAAGAAAAAGATGTTTGATTGACAGGTGATTTCTGGGAAGTGCAGTGAACAACACAGCACTGACTGCTTATCAATTCATTCATTGCCAAGGCAGTCAGCACCTGGCAGAAAGTCAGTTTAATTAAATACACACGTGCACACACACACCAACTATAATTTGCTTAATAAACCATCCCAAAGCCATAAACACATTTTGAAACCATATTAATGACATAGTCAAATCATCATTTGTTTCAGTCAATCCCTTGTTTCAGTCATACCTTGTATGACAAACATGCATGAATGTATACACACACACCACACAGAGCCACATATCTGAGGCACGCAGGCTGGTTTACAAAGAAAGAAAGAGTAGCACCAGAGGCAAACCAGCATTAAAAGGCAGTGCTCAGTCAACAGCTTGATGCAGAAATATGTATACACACATAATGAACCGCAACCATTAAACGCAGGTCAGGATTACCAACATGTGTGTTTGTAAGTGTGTCTGTGTTTGCAGTACTGTAAATGATGTGAAGCGGTTGCTGCAGTTACTCCCCCAACTTACTTAGCATTGCCTCAGGTGCACATCAAACACACACACACACACACACAGTCATTAGTAGGCAACCCACATATTTAACAGGAACCACCTACTCGACACCAACAGAAAATTCTCCTCTTCTCTCTGCTTCTCTCCTGTAATCCATCTTCCTTCCCTCTCCTCTGTCATCCTTTCCACACTTTTTATCTGCCTCTCCACCCTTTTTTACTTCACCTTCTTTCTCCCATTTGCCTTTTCCCTCCTCCCACTTTCTTTTTAAGAGAGGAAACAAAGGAGAGTGGCAGCGATCCAATGAATCAGAGATCATCAACAGGAGGGACCACAACAAGCTCCCAAAATCCATTTAAATGTAAAATGCATTTATAATGTCATATTCAAATCGGAACGCAGTGAACCCACAGTGCAAATTTCAGGTGCACACACTCATACAAAGCCATCAGCAACTGGTTTTTGATTATTTTGCATCCTATCAAGTTTGTATATTTACCCCCAGTGGCTCTACAATACCTTTTGTTGCATTTCAAAACAGTGTAATGACCCTTTACCTTGCTGCCACTGACTGAAAATAGTCTGGAATTGTCTCTGTTCGGTATCTCACTGCATTGCCACTGAAACGTCAGAGAAAGGCTTAATGTAACAATTTACATAAAGTACCAGTGGCGTAATGTTGCATGGCAAACAAATGAGCTGATGTATCGTACTGTGTGTTTAAGAGAAGTTTCTAAATGCTCGTAGTCTAAAATTACCTGACAGTGAGAGGATAAGAGTGAGGAGGTGTGTGAGAAGAACACAAGACAGAACATGTCTTTCACAGGCACGGAAAGAGAGAGAAATGGCAGAGAGACAAATTTTAAAGGACAATGTCTGTACTCCCCAACACACCGGTTACATGGGATGTTCTTTCTAAATGTGAGAAAAGGAGACAGCAAGAGAAAGTCATAGAGAGGTGGTGAGAAGCCGATAATGACTGAGACAGTCAGAAAAGTTCACAACTCCTGACTGACTGTCTCTCTGTGTTTGTTCCATGTGTCACTCATGCCAATCAGGACTATATAGCACCCTTTCAGGGTTACTCACTGTCTTGTCTTACCATCTTCTCTCAACTCCAGATCGGACCTTAAAACAGGTGGCAGTGCAACTGATTGACAATAAAGCAACAGTTACACATTGTTTGGAAAAAGAAAGCTTGTTTCAAGGTTTCCCACAAAATTCACAAAACTGACTTTCAGACAGCTCAATGTCGACGGAACAAAAGACGTGGCCAAAAAAGTACTACTGAGCAACGAGTAGTGCGATTTCTTTTGCAGTGTGTAATGAACAATCAAGCACACGTCCAAGTAACTTTCCAAACACTCATCCTAAAACGTCACCTCTCGCAAATGAAGCACAGCAAAGCATGATGGTAAGTGGCTAGGGTGGCACTTGGAGACAAGCCATGCAGATACTGTTTCACTGTGTTACTGTTAATCCAGGCAGGTTGACTGACAACATCCAGTGATTCCTTGCAGAGGATGGAGAGTGGTACGTGTTTGTAGTCGCTGTCAAGCCTGAGGTTTTCCAGCTGTCTTCTTGTTGGCCGCTGAGCATCTCTGCTGAAGCTGCTGGGGACTCGACTTGCTCAACTAGGGACAAGCTCTCCTTTGTAGCCATTAGACTTCCAACGCCTCCGAAACTGCCTGAGAAATTCAACTTCACACCTCTACACATTTCTCCTCACTTTACAGTGGGTATTGCAGTCAGTAGTCAGTTGGCTTGGCAGTTAAGATTGTAGTCTGCTGGCTTGGTACTAAAGGCATTAGCATTTACATTTAACTGCCTGGAGGTATCATAGATCAGAGTCTTGGATCTGCCTGTTTCCAAGTTTGGAAGAGACTAATTCATTCACTTTACTTTGAGACTGAAGTGTCCAAGGCCATAAATACGTTCTACATGAGGCGGAAGTATTTGGATTTATAATGTGGGCTGATAAAGGAGACCTGGGGACTTTGTTTCAGACACCTAAACTGTCCACATGGAAGCAGATGTATGTGTTCTGTGTGTACATTAGGTAATTATATGGGGTAAATTAATTTTTAGATCAAGATGTCTATCTCTAGAGGGGATCAGTGATGAAAGTGTTTATTTTTCAAGTGGTGGTAATCTCGATTTGAAACACTGTCTGTGTCAGGCTTATAAAGATTTTCATAGAAAAATGCAGCAACATTCAGGTAACGAACATTTCTTCTGACTCATAAAATTATATTATCCAAGATGTAGCTCTTTACTGTGATCATGGGCAAAATGGCAATGAAGTAGATACATGATACGAGTACTGAGCAACCCATAATCACAGTGAAAAAGATCCTTATGGGTATTGTACACAATAGTTACAGATGTTTGTGCACTGAGTTTTTTCTTCAAAGAAACGCATCTATATGAAACTACAAAACAGGAAAACACAAGAGGGATCGCTAACTAGCTCCCAAGCTACCAAAAGACAAAGCTGCAAGGTTGAAGCCCATCTTTGATCAGAGGGAATTCTTGGCTGAAAGCTGCTGCAGAACTTCAACCGGTCGGGGTAGACGTTTCAAACATTTAAGGGTATGTATTGTGTTTTACGATAGATTATTGGTGAGCAAACAATGAATCACAGATAAGAGACTTGGCCTTTTGTTTCCTAACATGTTATTTTGTTATGTACATCTACGAGCCATATAGCCTGAACACGTGTCCAACGCATATAAAGTACTGCAGTTTTCACAGATGCACCCATTGTGTAGATGCTGCAGACGAATATCTGTAGTTGGAGACAGGAATTGTTCACTAAAGCACAAGGACATTAACGCCCTCCCTCTGGTGCTGCTAATCTCTTGGCCACAGAACAGTGACTCCACTATTTCCTGTTCTTCACTCTTACATCTTTTATAACATTCCTAAAGCATCATACCGTGTGCATGCTTTATTGCATTTAGTTTCAATAATAAAGTAATGTTGCTCTGTGCGCTGATTCTTGATGTTGTGCTGTGGGGTGTTTATGGGATGCGGGAACTTTTATTCTCCAGGATTAGGCAGTCAGATGATAAACAGATTTAACAAAAGAAGATCACAGACCTTAATGAGCTTTCTGACCACATGGCATTGTATCAAGCTACCAGTATTAGCTGTATTTTGGCCTTGATCTCAGAAACATTGGTACAGAATTTATGGTATACTATATGTAGTTGTATTTCTTTTTTGAGAAAGCTGCCTTAATCAAGGAAGCATGTCCAGCTTCTAGTTAATATGCTATACATAAAAAAGATCAAGTCATCATCCATTTTTATTTATTGTTGTAGTCGCCCTGGCAGATGATGTCATTTAGGTCAGAAAGTCATACTGTGACAGCGATCTTTCCCTTATCTTAACCATTGATCATTGACAATGTGACCTACTCCCTGTTGCAGAAATGTTTCATATTTTTTTTTATGGTTTGGACTAACGTCTGTTAGCATGCTTCCCCTTTTAGCTTCCTCTTAAGGTGGAATTCAGTGTTCTGTCAAGCATCACTGAACTGTCACAGATCAGTCTCACCTCTTTTGTGTCGAGCTCGTTCATTTTCACACAGAGCTACACTAAAATGCAAAAGGTGATTATGCTATGTGTGGGTTTTGTTTTAAGGTGTGAAATCAAGGCTCTGTGTAGAGTTACTCCTATTGGCAGCCTGACTCCTCGTCTGCTGAGTCAATCAATCTGGGTCCGTCTCTTTGTTACCAAGTCCTGTTTGTGTGTGCTTACAGAGATGGAGAGACATAAAGAAGCTGTAAAGGTGGAAAAAATAAAGAGAGGTGCATTTAGGAAGAGGATGTGAGGGATGAAAAGTTAAAAAAGAAACACGTATATAAAGACCAAAAGCTTTTTTATGTCCCGGCTGTTTCAACAGCAACTGGGTCTGTACATAACCAAGATGAAGGTACAAACTTGAAGAAGAGAAGGTGTGTGTGTGTGTGTGTGAATGTGAGCGATACAGTACAGGAAGTGAGAAATACAGGAACAAAAGAGAGACATGGAGAAAGTAAAAGTGTCATGCTGCTGAGTATTTGACTGTATTCAAGCCGATATGTTCAACATCAAAACTTCTCTAAGTTGTTCGTCATGGGGAGAGGTTTCCAGAGGTCACTCATTGTTCCAGTGTATTCATATAAAGCATACGGCATGTGTTTGTATATGTTTTTGGTGGCAGGGCTTTAAAATACAGTCACACGCACAGAAGAGTATCAAAGTCAATACAGTCATTTAAGACGGTATAAACAGACACTTAAAAGAAGACTATCATTGAAAAGGCTCTGTTTATAATGTGGGGGTAACACTGCTTAGTGCAAGGCCCAGCGTGTGCACCCAAACACACCTTGTTTGTAGTCATTTAGGTGCAGCACACTATGGACTGATACTTGACTAACATGGAATATAAAGTAAATCAGATGGTGTGGCGATAGTCACTGTCAGTCACCTTATTTGTTTCCTATTAGGATGTATGAACGGCCATGAAACAAAGCTGTTTACTGCTGTGAATGGAGGCTTTTTGAGCCCAGGAGCATGTTATTTTTCTTTGTCAGGAACTGGTTTGTCCGCCCTTTGGGTTCAGTGACAAAAACTAATGAGCCGTTTTACAGTTAAGTCAGAAGTAACACTGAACACCTTTTTTAAAAGTCACTTTGTTTCAAGGAAAAAAAATGTACCCAAGAAAATAGAAAATGTCAATATATTCCAGTAACATAACATTTCTGGGCTTGTTCAGTTTTAAGAGGGAAAAAGTCTTCAAAACTACCTGTGCCACGCCAGCACCCACAGCTCAACACTCAAACGCCTCATCTCTCTGTATCACACTCACACATTCAAATCATATCACTCATATGCATGGCTGACAGCTGTCAAACTCCTGCAGACCCACGCGTTACAAAAGCATGCATAAACACACATGTTCACAAACACAGCTGACACTGTCAGGAGGCTCGTCATGCACACCCACACAGTCTGCCTCAGTCACAAACCCACACTGACACACACATGTAACAGTCCATGTTCCTGATGGTAGCATAATCACATCCGACCTGGAAGCATCTACTCTTACAGACCATTCAAATACAGAGAAAAGGATCTGTAGTTTAGAGTTCATTGGATACATGAGTCAGAAAATAAATGTGTGAAATTATATAATGGGACCTTAATCTACAATAAATCAGCAAGAACATCCATCTTCTAAGTCACGATAAAGAAGTGAAGGATAATTTTTTCTTACCTTTATAAAGAGCCAATTTTATTAAAGTCATAATGGCACTAAATGAAAGTGCACCGCATCAATTTTAGCTGCCTTCTTAGCTAGAAAGCAAAAGTTGACCAAACTTTGATGAAGCAGATGTCAACATCACAACAGTGTGGGCAGAGACTGAATATCACTCTTTTTCAGCCAGAGAACAGGTCCAAGTAGCTTACCTCCTTATATGTGGTACTGTTCTCATTTTTACTGAATTTCAGAGAAGGTAAAGGGGTATTTTACATGCAGTCTGCATCTGGCTTTGTGAGAAGCGAGCTGATTTTATACTACCCACAAAATGTCAACACGTTCAACACTGACACTATGCACCAAGCTCTCAGATTTGACTCACAAATTCATTGATAGGGAGGTTGCTACCAGTGAGTGAAACTATTGGCCTGTAGGTAAAACAGATTTGTGAATTTCATGTCAAGTTGTAAAACAAATCATGAGGGAATACGACAAGAAATAAAACCAGTGTCTCAGGGGCCTGGATCCAGGCAGAGGTTTAACCCGGATCTAACACATCTGCAATGCCTTTTAGTTCTCGTTCAACCAACTCTGGTTATCATAAGTGATTTTTGCAGGACAATGAGGTAGAAAAAGGAATATTTAAAACTTTAATAGCCCTCAGCTTTGTTCTCAGTCTGCAGACTTTTTTATTGATAATAATATTGGTGTTGCATTCTGGGAATCACACCAGAAGATATTTCAAACAGCATTTGATCCCGCGGCTCATGAAATATTTCATTTTACAGATGTGTTGTTCTATTGCAGGTTTGCTCTTAGAGAAGGATTTGACAATGATAGATTTGATCTGTAATTTCACCCATTTATTTTCCACTTACTGCCTGAGGTTTATGAGTAATTGGTTGGTAAATTTTATGATGCAATCAGGGATAGTTGACGCACAGACCTCATTAACGGGAGTGACAGAGCTGATCAATATCAAGAAACATGGCTCGCAATTGTGCAATTTAAAACAAGTGTGCTCCAAACAGCAACTCTCTGCTGTGAGGTCGTCTGCAAGAAAGCCCCCAAGACACAGTAAGCAAGTGCTAAATTATTTTACACCGAACTCTCAGAATAAAGTCAGAGGGATAACTCTTTTGGGTATTTCTATTCAACTTTTTATCTTAGAACAAAGACACTGAGCACATAAAAAGTCTCACACCACATTTTAGGTCCGTTACAGGTACTTGCGCTATGTGGAGGATAGAAAATGTCCCAAAACACATCTTGGTTCTTGATTCATAGTTTTAGAAAACTGCTGTCATAAGCCATTTGGTTTAAAAAGTGACCTCATCGCTGCTGCTGGGTCATTTTAGGGGGTGGTAAAGTTCTCAGTTGTTGGGCATTTGACATTTTGAGGGAGAAACACTTCTGCTGTTGACCTTAATGTGAAATCATTAGCCAGAATGAAACAGCCATTTTCTTCTCTATTCTTCTTCTTCTTTTTTATCATTTCATCTTCTCACTTTTGCTCTTTCACTCATCTTTTAATCTCCTCTTCATGGCTCTTTTCTCACCTTCTATCCCATTTCTCACTTGTATCTTTCCCCCCCCACTCTCATTACCCAGTCTGTTTTCCCACCTCCTCTCCTGTGCCCTTTGCTCTGTTGTCTTAATGTTTTCAGTCAGTGCTGAGAAAAGGAGAAAGGACAAGAATCTGGGCCTGGATTCCTTTGCTTCAGTGCCATACAAGGAGAATGCTCAGACTGGCATTGGTGTCGCGCCGGGAGAAGTGATGAAGGAGGGGTCAGACAGCTTTATAATAGCCGTCACTTTCGAATTAAACAAATTTATAGCTCCAGTGAATGCTCTGATGTGGGTGATTAACAATGAGAAGGTTTCGTAGCAGTCTAGAAATGAAGTGTTATGGTGGATATGAGTGTTCCTGAACCATGTCAAATACCTGATCAGCAGTGAGAGAAAACAGGTTTTTTGTAAATTGCCTTGCTGATAACTCATCACGTTCATTTCATGCTTTTAATGTCAGGCCACTGACTTGCATTTCTTCTGGAGGTAATCCAGGTGCTCTATTACACGACTCCATCTGAATGCCATACACAGCACCAGTAGATACGTGCTGTTTATATACATGTAGGCTACACATGTTGTCGTACCTTGGGTGTATTTAATATGTTAGTAATTGCTTTGTCCGAAAATCTTCAGTCAGTCAGAAAGTACATGACATGTAGGAACACTAAAATGTACCAAACAGCAATACACATTTTAAATGTCAAATATGATACACCTCTAATTTGTTCACAGTCAATTAACTGATGTTTGATTGGCTGGACTGAATCATACAAGATTTAAGGCAAAAAAGTCAAAAATCTGAGAAACCATCGTCAATGATTGAGAACACAAAATTAAAGCAAATGTTGCCACAAATACATTGTGAGGTAACACTTTACCTGACTAGACGGACTAATAATGACCTTCAGGTAAGGATGTCTCTCCTACATGGACGTAAAGCAGATTATCGGAGCTCTGAGCATTAACTTTTGATATCTCAGTCAAAGCTTAAAGCTAAGCCACCCCCCTTTCCTGCTCTTTTCTTCCCTCTTGAATTCTTATTCTCAGCTGGACTCTGAACATTAAGCACGATCTTTTATTCCTCTTCTTCAATTAACCAAACCTTATTCCGGGGCAACAGCAATTGCGTGCCCATTAATTTGAGAGTTGAACTAATCATTATGAAAGAAAAACAAATGCTCCATTATACTTTCCTGGTGCCGGGTAATTTTAATCAGCTCACATAAAAGAATAATATCTTGGTGGAGTTGCATAATGAATAAATGAGGATGTTTTTTCATCTCTTAATGTGTGTGTGTGTGTGTGTGTGTGTGTGTGTCTACAGCAGTATGCATGCATTCTTCAACTTTACATGTATGTGTGCACTAAGAAGAATATGTGTGCATGAGTTTGCATCTGTAACTGTATTTGTGTATAAATGTGTGTGTGTGCATTGCTGCTTTTATGTGCTTGTGCCTGTGTGTCCTAAATTATTTCCCAACGTGATTATTGCAGGTTTTCTTTTTTTACTAAACTACATATTTCCCCACAGGCCTTTTCAGATGCCCATACAATGATGGTTGTTTTGTGCATTTGGGATATGACTGTATGTGATAGAGTAGGCTGGTGCATGCTGGGATATGAATGGGTGTGATTTGGACAGAAGGCAGTGGGAGTTAGTGTCTAGTTGTTTTTCATGCTTCATTGCTTTGTTTGTGATGAGGCCTCTCAGCCCGGCTCGCATGTTACATCTCAGTGACAGGGAATCATTCTGTAAGATGAGATGATTATCACTTCACATGTAAACTGGGGATTCTTACACTTTATTAACTCAGGCTTCAACCCAAGAAATCTGTTCTCTCAGTGAGCCCTCACTGACATAATTCTGTTTGTTTACATGAGCACCATATTATAGTAAGCAATAGAAATCTGTTTAAATGTTACATTTGAAATTAAAATTCAGATTTATTGCCACTGCACAGCACATGTACTAATACACCAAAGACTAGTGCAGCCACGCAAACTAATGCAACATAGAGCATTATACACACACAAACACATTTATGTACATATACAGATATTCATACAAGGATTGTACACATATGCATACACAAGATGTGTTTAAAGGGTATAAAGTGCTATAGTGCAAAAAATGGAACATGTGGAAAAAATCCATGCATCCATTTTACTTGGTTGGTTAGGATCACAATGGTAACAGGCCAACACCCAAAGTAGCCCAGATATCCCTCTCCCTAGCCACGTCCTCCAGGTCTTCCTGGGGGATCCCGAGGTGCTCCCAGACCACACAGGATATATAATCTTTCCAGCATGTTCTGGGGTCTCCTCTCAGTTGGATGTGCCCAGAATACTTTCACAGGGAAGCTTCCTAGAGGCATCCTATTCAAACGCCTAAAAACCCCAACTAAGTCTTTTCAAAACTCACTGGTAATTGTTATACTTCAACCTCTTTCTGTAAGTCTCCACACCCCCGTTTCTAAGGGCGAGCCCAGCCATCCTGTGAAGGAAACTCATTTTGGCCTCTTGTATCTGCATTCTCCGTCTGTCAGTACACAAAGCTCACGACCATGAGTAAGTTTGGAAAGTAGAAAGTAGATCAGGCGGAGGTCCCTATTCACTATGACAGTACAGCATCCACATCACTAAGTCTGCAGCACCAATCCGCTTGTTGATATCACGTTCCATTTTACCCAAGCTTATGAACAAGACTCCAAGATACTTGAAGTCCTCCTCTCGTGGGCAGTGACTCAATCCACAATTTTCCGGTGGAGCACCATGATCTCAGTGTTGGAGGTCCCTGACTCTCACGGCCACGGTCTGATGAAGCCAGCTGAACCATGTCATCCACAAAAAGCAACAAGTTTATAAATTGTGCAGCAAAGGGGTGTGGCTGAGTTGAGCTTTCAGTGACATCATCAAATGGCTTGATCAACAGTCCCAAATCCAAGGGTATTTAATTTATACTGATACTAAACAAAAAAGATCCAAATCCTCACATTTGAACATCAAGAAACAGATTGTTTGCCTTTTTTACTTGTCGGATGGCTTAATGGATTAACAACATGTATGTTTTGACAAATGAATTGAATGACTCGGCTCCTTTATTTCCATCAACAACCTCTCTCCAGCTGTTATCTTATGGATACAAACTGATGGTGGGAAGTTACGTCTGTCCTTTCTCTTCCAGTTTCCCCTCTTCTTCTCTGCAGAATGACTTTCCAGCGGTGGTTTAAACAATAGTGAATATCATCTTCCTCCAGACACCACTGCTGGAGTGTCCCGGCCTGACCCCCTCTATGATGCTGGGCCTCCACAGACCATTGATGTCGGATGTTGCCTGTGCTGCTTGCCCCCTGTAGTGAGCTCATAGGGGCTGTGTAGTACATGGAAATTTCAGTGCGCTGCTCCAACTGGTGCAGAGCCGTCACGCCTTTTGAATCGGTTAGAGAGCAAGGCTTGTGTGAAGAACAATACAAATTGGGCCTGAGTGGGTTGTGCTAATTCACAGTACTGTATGTCAATTGATTCAGTCTCACGCATTCTCTGGTATGTACACGTAGATAATACACGTAGATCTGAGTAAATGAATAACCTACTGATACAGTCTGTGAATGGCAGCCATGACAACATCTCACCCTCATCTCTCGTCATGCATCAGCAGCTCTTGCTTGTACTGATTCGCTCACACTAAACAAAAAAAGGCTGGGTGCAGTGTTTATGTGTCACATATTAGAATGAAATTGAGTCATTACACCATCATTATTTGGTGTAGTTAACTGTTTTTCATTCAAACTGTTATTTTCTGTAAATGGGTGGAATGCGGTTTAGGAAACAAAACATCCATAAATACCAAATAAAATCAACTGTGACATGGGCCTTAGTGCTGTGGTGGTTTATTTGTCTGCAGCTGCACATGTACACATTTTATGTGCACATCAGTGGAGGTTATATTTCAGCCATCAGACTCAGCCCATAAAATAGAGCCCAGTAGCTATAATGTGACACTCTTGCCCTTCAATCACCTGTTTGACAGACCGATGTACGGCGTGGCGATGGTGACAGCGCAGCATGTAGCATAACTGTGCAGACTTTACTTTGCTTTTAAGGCAGATTGCCCTATGACATCCTTTATCCTAGAAGTTTAAGTCCATTCAGTGACTGCTGAGGCTACAGTGGCTACATGTCTCATGTAGACCCCATTAATTATTATTACAGCATAGCAGCATAGAACATGTTGATGATGAACTTTAGTACAAATGTTTTCCAATGGAAGTTAGCATTTTCTAATCCGTTTTGTGCTGGTTGTTCAGTCTGAGTGAACTGATTAATGTCCTCCAATGAAAAGAAATGGAAAATCTATATGATTACGTTTTCATGCAGTGGTGTGAGAGAGAGAGAGAGAGAGAGAGAGAGAGAGAGAGAGAGAGAGAGAGAGAGAGAGAGAGAGAGGTGACATAATATGCACTCATGATTTATTTTCAGTATGTAGACTGTGACTTGACTGGTACTGTTTCACGTGTAAAACATCCCGTGTTAGCAAAGTGTTGCTGGTGTCATTTGTGTAGTTTATTGCAATTAACACAAACATATAATCAAACTTAAATATTGCATAATTAATGTCATTAAAAAAGGGTTTGAAAAATCTGCTTATTGACCTCTCAGTGTGTGTTTGTGAAATATGTCTGAATAACATTGTATTTAGGCAGTTTGAGAATATGTTTTAAGGGTCACAGTTATGACTCTACAGATATATATATATATGCCTTGAGATTGACCACCACTCACCCTCATCATTGCTTCCCTATTCTGGAAGGATTTGCAATGTATTTTAGTCAATTCTCATATTTTTTAATGTAGTGTGAAAATATTGTAAAGAAGATCATGTTTTTGTGTGTTACCAACAAATCCAGTGTAACTTCAGTACATTTCTGAATTAAGCTGTGGACATGAGAATCTGACATTTTAGCATAATTTAAATGAGTGCTGCAGAGCATCACTTGTGTGTGTCCGCAGCCATCAGTGGGTCCCACACACACTGCACATCCAGTAGACATCACCCTGCAGACTCTCACTTGATGTGCTTTAATAACACCTCAACAACCAGACGCCTGCGTGGGCAAGGGCTCCCAAAAGCACTGTAGCACTAATCTTCTTCACTGCCCTCGCCAAGGGACAAACATGATCTTTGGTTGAAACACAGTCTAAGAAGTGGCCAGGCCAGGTAGAGTTATACTGGGATTTATAAAGACTAAATACATACATTCACAAATAATGCCCTTGTAATATAGCATAGAAAGAAAGCATTGTCCAAAACACAGTCTTAGCCTGTTGAAATATGTTCCAGTAATCAGTTTAGTTTTTATTGCAGCTTTTTTCTTATAATGTGACACCTCTCAGCTTACTCTCTTTGAAACAGTATAAGAGGGAGGGAGCCACACACACTTGATCTCTTTGAAATGCACACACACTCCATGCAGGCGGCTAAGCCCTGGTTGGGACTTGGTGGGTTGCGATATGGCCAGCTTTATCCGATTCCAGCCTTATCTTGAAAGTGCGTCTGAGTGAGTGTGACTGTGTTTGTGACGGAAACATTCTGGCCTTTTTATGTGAATGACTCTCATTGTGTCTGTGACTTCATACTCTACACATTTGTTTCTTCACATGTAGTTTGTTTTTAGTTTAGTTTTAAGTAAAGTGGGATTCTAGACGTCAAATGCAGGAAAGGTGTTTCATTTTCAGACAGTTTGCTGACGGACACATCGGCATACAAGTATATACAGACAGATATTAAGAAAAACTAAAACCAAAAAGGCTGAAAAAGAGAATGAAGAATAGTACTAAACATTAGACTATATACAATATTTAATTTCATATTAATGTCAGCTGGTTATGCACAGTTCAGGTAACCATACACAGATCTGTTGAGAATAAGTGATTATCCGAATGTTTCACACACAGACCTGTTCAGATTTAGACCTGGGTGGTTTAAAATGCTTGGCAGGACCTCATTGTCTGCCATAACATAAGGATGTGACATATCAATTGACACTGCAAGAGTCAAATCAATAGTCCAATTACCTCAGTAAATGTCACACACTTACTGTAATGTGAGTGTCTAGACTGGACCAAATGTTTCATTCCTCCATGTGAGCATATACTTCCTGAAAACCTCTAAATGATTAAGTTTCGGACATCACTGCTGGGTGTGGTTACAGGTGCGACACAGGACAAACTTCTGACCACACCCGACCACACCTGCTGGGTGGTCAGAGGTGAAACAGGCCTGAAGCTTTTAACCACATAGGGCAGTGAGGGAAACACTGGTGGTAACTTCACATTTAGTCACCAAATTATGGCAAATAATGGATAAAAACTTTCATTCATTCACTCATTCATAAAAATGACTATTTGAAGCATACTGAACAAATGGACCAATAGGAAAAGGTTTTTGTTTGCCTTCAAACTTTTCAGAGTCAACTTTCAAGTGATTATAGTCACAACAGTGGCAATGAAACACAGGTTATATCTTGATTTAATACCGGCCTTCCAGTAGTAATCATAGTGCCCTCAAGGCTAAAGACAAAACCCTGTCAGTTGTCCACTGGGTCTCCTAAATGGCAACAACTGTGGTCACTATGTATAACCGCAAAGCCTCTGAAGGCTTATAAGGAAGAGAGAGTATGGAGAGAGGGGAGAATAGAAGGAAAGAGGAGAGGGGAGGAGGAAGAGAGGGAAAGAGACAGAGGGATTTGAAAGGGGAAATATAAACCTGATCACCAGCTGTGCACCCTGTGTTTATTTAGCCAGCGCTGCTGGGTCGCGGTGAAGACAGAGTGAAAGAAGGAGAAAGAAAGAAAGAAAGTTGTGACTGGAGGGAGGATGTGGGAGAGGCGAGGTTCATTAAGGAACTGCTGGATGAATGGGCCTCAAGGGAGGAGAGGGATTGGATGGAGGGAGGAGAGGGGAGGGGGTTAGAGAAAATGAACATGTCTCTCAAAAACAGAGGGTAGAGAAGAATGAAGGAGGGGGAGAAAGAAAAACAAGAAAAGGAGACTAAGGGAGGGGGAAAGAAAATGGGAGGCAGGGAGGCCAGACTGGGCATGTGAAAGGAAGCCTTTGTTTGAGGCACGCTTGAAGAAAGCTAAAAATACTGTTAATACCGTCTGGACACCCTACTGCCTTCTCTACACCCACCGTGTGTGTGTGTGTGTGTGTGTCATGGATCACATTTCTCCATGGTAAAGACTTAGGATTAACCTCAGGGGTTGAGTACTCACCTCTCCACATAACCCACCCTCAACTAACACCCCCACAGATGCACACCCATTATAGCACCATTTGCAAACACACACACACACACACACACACACACACAGAAACACTGCCCCTGACACCTGAACGCCCCTCAGGGATCGTTCTGTAGTTTTTAACTGTCCCTTTGAAGTGTGTTTAAATGGGAAGAATTAGTGTAATAGTCTAATGTTACATTGACATACTTCTCTCTATGACGTGCCACCGTATATCATGGTGGGACTCCCCCTTTCCTGTGCACCCCCACACAGATGTCCCTTCTGCTTTAGTTTCTGGAGGTAACTGTCCCTATGCCTCACTAAAATGGTCAAACACATGGAAGTATTCATATTTTAGCCAACAGTGATCAGGATTTCGACACTAAAATCTCTTTTGAGCCACAACAGTTGTCAGAGCTCTGCTCTTTGCTAACAGTATCTCTGCGCTTATACTATTTTGTATTTCATCAATCCATTTCTATTGATTCCTGAAATGCCTGGCTGCTGCATGGTGTACTTCCTGCCCTTACCTGCACTCTGCAGGTTCTGTCTAATGAAAAAGTATTTCCTAACAATTTTATTTTGTTAGGACATAGATGCCATTTTGAAAATTATTGATTTGTCACAGATGGCTCATATTAATCATAATTATTTTCATTTCATTTTCATGTGCCAGATTTAGACAAACAGGTACTTTTCATCTGTAGTCCTCGGGTATTTTGATAGAATAAGTTTTTGTGGTCATTTTGCGTTAATAAGATAAAAAAGGATTGAAACTTTGCCGTTTCCAGTTCAAAAAGAGTTTCAGGAGCTTTGATACCTTATATTCCCCCCTTAAAGATTCTCTACCTCTTTAAATCACACCTGACCTCCCTCCCACGCCCACAACTTGTTAACTGAACATGTTGGTTCATTTTCCACCATGTCACTTGCTTTAAGATCAAGCTTATTCATTTCCAATATTATCAAGAGATCTTCCTCTAAACTGCTTCTGTGCCTTTTTAATAGTGTAGATTCCTGCAACCTTTCCAGAACACAAACATCCTGTTTTTCTTTTGCAGCATTCACAAGTTCTATGAAATTTTGTCCACGGACTTTCTGTTACATGGTTTTGTTCAGATTTCATGAAACTACATTTTCAGTGAAATGGATGAACTTGAAATTATCATTTTAGTCACAGAGTTGTAGCGTTCAAAGGTTTAACATAATTACAGAGTCAGATACTCACAATTGAGTGTACTACCAAGAACACCAAGCAGTAAATCTGTACACAATGCTTTTGTATATCATGTGAAAGCATATGATGACTGCATATTATTGCAATACTCCATAGTGTTTGTAGGAGAAGTAAGTTACCATTTAAAACAGGAAGTTCTCAACAGAATTCCTTTCAAAAGAACCCTTTCCAGTCCTCTTGTGGACAATTTGACCTCTCATACAACCACAGTTTAGTCTCTGTCAGTATTTCATGTTTCGATTGTTTAAGGTTCTACACACAGCACATAGTCCTGTTTGATATCAAATGATGAACCAAAGGGAAATCAGCCCTTCTCTGTGAGTCATGTTGTTCTGTCTGATCCGACATCTGCAAGATGCCGTGAGGAGAGGGAGAAGAAAAAAAGAAAACAGGCAGAGATGTGCAGCAAATAGCTGGCAACGAAGGAAAAGGAGAAGCGGAGATGGGGATAAAAAGAGGACAAATGAGAAAGATGGCAAGAGGATAAAATCCAGAAAGAACACTGGTAGAAAAGGAAAGGGGGGGGGGGGTAATGTAGAGGATGGGATAACTACAAGGGGAGACAGAAGGGAATGATGATGGCTTGAAACAGTGGCACAGTTCCAGAAACATAAGATTCAGCTCTGCAGGAGGGGTCTCTGTGTCTCTGCCCAGAAAATCGGCTATCCAGGGGCGAAGCCCTGAACAGATCAATAATGCATACACACACAAACACACACATGGTCGAACACAATCACATACACACAGCAATATGCACCCAATCTCATGCTTGCACGAAACCAGTCATTATCCTTCTAAGCAGTTTCAAAGCTGACCCCTTAACTGCAACAAAATGGTTCCCTATGTAGAACGCCTATCTGAGAAATCCCAGTGGGACCCAGGTATGTATTACATGGAAATAGTCAGTCAGTCATCATTGGGTTGGGTTTAAATAGAATAAATAGCACACATGAGAATGGCAGAAAAGCTCTCAGGGGAGGAGGGGCAGAGAAAAAGTGAGCGTTTTAGAAATATCAGCTCTGCAAAACTGAAACCATGTAATCAGCCGTAAGTGACAAGATCCTTTTATCCCTGTTTTGAAATGGTCAGCCGCAGTGACAGGGCTCTGCTGCTCTGATGGTTGTGTTTTTAAGATTATTATTGAGTCATCTTAAAGAGTCTGATTCATAAGTTTATTGTAATGGAAAAATAAAACGTTTATTACATTAATCTTTATATCTGTGTGAAGATCGGACAGACGGATAATTCAAATGACCACCTTTGATGTCTGCAACACCAAAAATGTACAGCATTGTCACCTCGCTCTGCATGGTGCCAAACACCTTAGTGAGATGATAATATGTAGTTCTACTGCCAAACAAAGCTTTAAGCTTCAACACAAGAGTAAGAACATTTACAATAAAGAAGATAGAAAACAACCTACATCCTATTATAATATAATAATAATATTGATTTGACAGCTGTCATACAAATACTGGTATGGATTTGGACAAATACATTTTCTCCTATGGGTAGTTCCATACTTTAGTCCTTTTTGGTGACTGCAAGAAACGGAAAGGCTTATTTCATAGTCCATAAGCTCTGAAATAGGAAGGGATCGGATTATGTTCTCTGGTCTTCAGAGCGAGAGAGACGGTTCGGGGGGGGGGAGAGACAAACATGACAGAAACAGACAAATGACAGAAATTAAGAGAAAAGAAGAGGGGAGAGTATTGAGAGAAGGAGGGAAATGTAAAGATTTGGTGACCTAAACGAGGAGAGAAGAAGAATGTCTCATACAAAGTGAATCAGTTCCACCGATGATCTTGTTTTGTGTCGCTTTGTTGTCTTTCTGCACACACACACACACACACACACACACACACTTAAATGTCATTCTGTCCATACATTTACCAACAGAAGCATGCCACTACTCTCCTCCCAGTCTTTCTCCCTCCATCCTTCTCATTTCATGCTGAGCTCTTTTCAGAAGTAATGAATGCCATAATCTGGAGGGGGGGATGATTTCGATCCAGAGCTTTTAGCCGCTGGACCAAGCGTGAAAGCCTCAGTCTATACTTTCAGCGTGGCGTTCCCTTTGGGACAATGTTAGTAACATGATTGGCTTTGCTCTCAAAGCAAATAATTAAATTGAAGGTTTCTTTTGAGACCATCAAAATCGGCGTTGCAAGCTCAGTTTGCAAGGGACTACTGCTGATGTCTAGAGATTTGTAGTGACTGCAGAGATGTGTTAGTTATTTCATCCGTCCATTCATTTGCTGTGTTTGTAGATTGTAAGGATCACATTTGGGTGAATACGCAGGTCTCCTGATCTGGTGTCCTTGTCCATGAATTTGGTAAGTTAACACAAATTGTTTGTGAGAACTGAATGAAACTTTGGTTACATGTGTTATACCGACTAACAGCAGTGCATGTGAGGGGGGGAGTTCAATGTTTGAGTGGTCTAGATAAAGACATGGACTTTAAAAATGAACTGCATTGATTTTACTCATTAATGTCTTTTTTCAGGTCTGCCCCTGCATGTGTGAAAACACTTCTTTTGTCTTTTGTGTCTCCAGAAGGAGCTTCCCATAGTGTGACAAGGTGCCAAGTGACTACCAAACCTGTGTAGACCACTCGTCATCACTACTTGAGGCTAACGGCTCACGGCTACATTAGCTGCCACTAGCATAACATGCGTAGAATATAAGTGACAATATCTCTGGTTCTGCTGCATTCATTTTTATTCTTTTTTAACTGTCCATCATGAGTCAAACAGTGTTAGACAAGTGGAACACTAAACTGCAGAAGTACTCTTTTAATCACCCAGTGAAGACTTATACATTCATATTTCTTACATATACAAATATATATTACATATTTACATATTTATTTACCATTTGTATCACCCTCTTCTTCTTCCATGAATATATCTCACTTTTATATAGATTTGGTGGAGAATCATGAATTGTATCTTTAACCCACATTGATTTGGGTGTCACAGTGTTGAAACAGGAAATCGCACCCCATGTTATTTGACCAAAATGTCAAAGCTTTATAGAGGTCAAGGCATTGTGAATGGAGAGACACAGACATGTACGAGGTGTGAATACAAATTCCAGTAGGACTAAGAAAAGTCTGCAGATACTGAATCTGTAAAACACAGAACAGCGTGAAACAGCCCCCGGGCCTTTGAAGTCTCTCTCGCAGCTCCATCAGCTTGCAGGATGGAGCACTTCAACGATGACTGCCAATGTGGGGGAAATGCAGGTCGGGTGACTTTCGTCATTGCAACCACTGTGCAGGCTGAATATCGTTCCAATTTCTGTAAAATGTGTAAATATGATACCTGAGTTTTGGTACCATTACCAAATCCTATATTGTATATATTTTTAAAAGCTTACTTTAGAGGAACTAAACATACGTTTCCACAGAACACCTTTGTACTACACAAAAGTTCTGAATGCATCGGCACAGTGTTTCATCTGTAAAGCTTGAAACTCACAAAATAAGTAAAGTCCATTTACTTTTAAAACATTGCTTTTTTTTAATTCAATGCTACGGACACATTTGGTCGGTACTCAAAGTATTGAGATTCCATATCCATACCAGGAGGCGGGACTTTAAGTGCCAACCAGGCATTCATGACACGCTGAATCAAAGGTATAGAACTGACTTTAGTCCAGCTCTGACAGTGTGTTTGTTGGAAGAGTACCCTCTCTGAATGGAAATTTTACATCAATACTATCTGTGTCACTCATGGAATGAACATTACTACCTCCAGCCTCCTAAGTGCTGAAACAAGCAGCCCTCCAGCTACCAGAATTAATTTAGAACAGTTATGAGGCCACTATGTCAGAGCCATACAGTTATCTGAAAATAATGCACACCCTCCGGCCAATCAGAATCAAGCATCATGTGAGGCTCTTGTTAGTTGTAAAACTGACACTGCCGAAGAAAGTTTTGTTTTATGATTTGTGTTTTATATTTTTCTCATTCTTTCCATGTGAAGTAATGATTTTTAAAAAGCTAACTGGTGAGTTTGATGCCCTGGTCAGTGGAGACAGAAAACACTCACAGCTAAACTGGTTGTACAATCCATCTCCATGTCTCTGTTACTGTGTAGGTCTCTGGCTACAGTATGAATCCATCTGCACAAGTGACATTTATCAATTGACACGCTGCTGAGAAGCGTTCACAGAGTTTGAAGGACACGAGATGCTACCTAAAATAGCTGGAACATGTCAGTGTGGCTTTTGTGTGATCTGTATATGAAGGTTGATGTGTGGGCTGGTAATTGTGGCTACGGCTGTTGCAGGCTGCTTCTTCATGCTATTGATTTTCTATCTGTTGGTCTGACATGGCTGACCCACCCACACCCTCACCACCAGCCACACACACACACAAACACACAAACATGCAAAATCTAATAGAGATATCTGACCCTTCAAGCTCGTACACACACACAGAGGAGACATGTACACTATCATAGAAAACGCATAGAGAGATGCACAGTTTAACATTCAAAGGACAAAATGTTGTACAGAGAAAAAACAGGAAAGAAAATCAGCAGTCGAATCTGTTCTGGTCAAGAAGCTGCATATGTAGATTCCAGAAATATACTCTTCACCTTCTCTTTCTGTTATCTTGACTCCAATCCAGCTTCACAGAGCTGCTAGCATGACTGTAGACTCAAGGCTGTGTCACTCATTCACTACTCTCTTCAGAACCACTCAATACTTTACTCTATGGTGAGCAGTAAATCCTCATTTTGGAAAATTAAACAAAGGTAATATTTTAGGTGCAGTTTGGGAGCCCAAGAATATCCAGTGTTGTCGAACCTCAACAACAAAATAGTTCTCATTCTCTCACTTTCTGTCTACTAAAGCGAGTTCCTTAGAAATCCCTTCTGCTGTCTCTCCTTCTCTCTTTTTACCCCCCACCCTCCCCTCTGTCTCCTCTTTCACTCTGTAACCTGTAAAGAATGAAAATCTCTGTAAACAAGCCTAATGTAGCTTTACGATGGGTCCGCCGGGTATGAAGGGGTCTGCCAATATCTTCAAACATCAATTTGTATGGATGACATCATGCGAACACCAGTTTTGCTCCTCCGTATAGTCCCACAGCAATTCCTTTACAAAAAAAACTCTAAGCAGGCAATTAAACACATCCCTGCTTAACCTTGCTTTCAAATACTGTGGATTATACACACAACCTAATGAAAAGGAGTCTCCTTCTCGCTCCTGATGTTCATTATGCTAATGAAATTCCCCTTTAGCTGCCATATCTGCCTTTATTTTAATATTCAGAGAAAGAGAGAGACCCAAGGTGGGAGAAATGTTTGTTTTTGGTTATTCACATTTCATCAGTGAACGTGTTCCAATAAATAATTCTGTGGCGGAACGACAGGAGCGAGCTTGAAATTATTATACGGTGCACCTTGATTATTGAAAATGGAGTGCAGTGCATCTGTTTTGCCTGAGAAACAGGGAGACAACTCTGTTTGCCACCAATGTGTGAAGTGCAACCCCAGTCACCCTAATGTAATTATACATGGGAGCTGGTGTGTGTGTGTGTGTGTCGGTGGTGGGGATGGGGGGGGGCTAAAGGAAAGAAACAGGAGGATAAACTTTTTACTTTGTGAATAATTCATGGGCTTGAAATCTATGAGAGGTTTCTGCTAAGTAGTCCTGCTGGCAGCTTGATGGAATTCAAACACACACACACAGTCACAAAAGGTGTCCTGGAATGAGAAAAATGAAAACCCATTCTGTAAGATTTCCCCTAAGTGAAAGGTGAACCGAATAAGGAGAGCGTTATTTGTAAGTAGTCTGTTCATTCAAATTTTTGTGTTTTTTTGTGTTTTATAACTTCCCTCCCTGTTGTTCATTTGATCTTTTTCTTGTGCGGCACTTTGTAAACTCTGTTTCAGTACGAGTGCTGTAAACTGAGACGGAGACACAGGACTACTGAAGATGTCGTCTATGAGTACATGACACTATAAACAGCCCCAGCTGTGCGTAAGGATGGCTGCTGGAAGACCTCACCGGTGTGATTTGGTGAAATTGCACGTCTCCTTCCTTGTTTAACTGTGGGGAATGAAAGTCGGGCTTCAACACAATTTCACAGAGTGCACAGAAGTATTTTGTCATATTTATGTAACAGTGTGTATGCGAGTTTTAGTTTAGTTTCATCCAGCCTCATGCCTCAGAGTGAAAAGTTTCTCATACATATACATACATATATGTACACATATTTTGTGTTATTACATTTTACTGTATAATTTCATGTTTTTTATTATTCAAAACTTATTTTTTCTATCTTTTAACTCAAATGTTTGCTATTGTTGTGCATATTTATGCAAATTGTTTAAACTGCATGAAAAGGGGCAAAAAGTGCAAATGTGCCACAAAAAGTTAATTATTAGAAATGATTATGGAAATAACATACATGATGCACACGCACCGTTTCCTGGTGTGACAGGTTTCCAAAAGACACACGAATACATAAACACTTGAATTAACTCAGGCAGAACAAACAGAAAAGGACACGCACACACCGACTCAAGAGTACCAGTGAGCCCCCTGACCACTAAATACTTTACTCCTCACTCACTGACATACGCACACACTCGCACACACCACAACACACACACACACACACACACACACTCTGAGTGTCCCGACTGCTAAATACTTTACCCACCTGGCAACCCATAGCTCTGTTAGTTAAAAGCTTTCCGATTGGATGTACACGTATCCGATTTCACTTTAAAGAGCCTGCGGGAAGCAGAGCCGCTCGCCATCGGCGGGAAAACATCGCGCCTTTATTCCGGGAAAGTCGGAGAGGATGAGGCGATGACGGGCAGAAGAGATGGATGGATATAAAAGGAGGCATGGAGAGTGCAGGAAAAGGAGGGTCTGTTGTAATTAGTTTACCTAATATCTCCCTGCTATCTCTGTCGTGTTCTCTCTAAGTCACTTATTCATTCCTTCCTTCTTCTCTTTGACTGGCTTCTCCTCTCCTCAGCTCACCTGTTCACTGTTTTAGCTGAAACGCCTCTGTTCTCATCTGAACTCTGTCCGACCTCCACACCTTTCCATCTCTTTTTGATCCGTTGCCCACTTCATTCCATTTGCGCCCCCCCATCCTGAACTCATCCATCTCTCATCTTTTCTTTCTTTCACCCTCCCTCCTCCCTTCCATACATTCATCCCTCCATCCGTCCATTCATCCCTCCAGCGTAATGTGTCTCTAAGTGAGTTACCCGCAGAAACAAAGTGGATCACATCACTGTAGTGATTACATCACCAGCTGATATTATGGGCCTGATTGTTTATACTCTGGATGTGAGAGAAAGACAGAGAAGCAGAGTTCATGCAAGCAGCTTCCTGTGTTATATAACGGCAGAGCTGTTCAGTTTACAGGTTATCAATTTCAATGCCTGCTCTGAATCAGTGTCACAGTAATAATCATTGACATTTTCATGTAAATAAATGTCCATTTTGCTACGTTCAGCTGCTGATTGCTGTAACACGACAGCTCAGCCAAACATTTTGTTCACTTCTAATCACCTTGTAATTGTATGTTTCCAGCTGCAGAAACAGCAGTTTCATAAAAAAGTACAATAAGGTATAGTTGGCATGGTATCCACCAATGGACCAATGGAGTATCTAAAGAAGAAGATCGGAGAACAACTTAAGCCCACTCTCATTATGTTGGTGTGATATGTGCTTACGATATGCACAGTTTAGCCATTGTCATTACCTTATGAAGATCATTTCAACCTGTTAATCCAGCTATGACTCTACTTGGGTACACCGTAGTTTTGTCAAACGATCAAACAAACAGATCAGGTTTGAGGTTGAACTGTGGAGGGAAACGGTGATGCTGTGGCATATACAGAGCAAGGGAGTTCAGACATTATTCTCTGGTGCATGATCACACTGCTTAAAGCTGTAGCAACAATTAGCAGAAGGATCAGTTTTTACATTAGTTTTGCAAACCTGTTTCTGTTGTGAGGATGCACAGTGTTATACTCGAGCCTTTTAAACCTTTCGGCAGATCATTGATGGTAGACCTGCATAAAAGTGGGACTGCAGTTGGTCCCAAGGTATTTCTGAGCAGTGCAGGTGTTGAAATGTTTTTGGATATTTTGCCTTTATTGGACAGTTTGACAGCTGAGAGTGACAGGAAACACTAGAGAGAGAGAGGGGCAGGTCATGCATCAAAAGCCCCAAACCAAATTCAAACCAGAGGTGCTGTGGCTACATGGTCTGTGCCTGAGGCTGCCGGGCAGCAGTGGCCTTCATGGGTATTTCATTAATAGCTGTCAGCTGAGCTCCGTTAACATATTAGAATGTTATAATGCAGAGTAGTGAACATGGAGACCATTTAACCCAGTCAGACATCAACAGCATACAGTGTGCTGAGAGGTCTTTATCTTGTTCCTGCTTTTGTTGTTCAATCAACTGGTTGGCGGCCAGTAGTTGGCAGCTATTGGCTGCAATCAACCAATCAGTTATTTAAATTGATGAAAAGCTAATCGCTTGCATCCTATCAATAACCTTTAATGGCAGTGTTGTTTTTTTGTGTAAGGATCAGCATGCACAGAACAAGATATAGGACGAGGTTCTTTAGGAAGAAACGCTGAGTTGTAACACATTCTCATTTTAGCAAATGTTAAGTCACCCTCTAAGTGAAATATATGGAGATAAAAAAAAGCAGCACGTCTGAATTGAATCCTTCCTTAAGTGAGGTGTTGATTAGCTCCTGGCAGGTGCATCAGTAAAGTATGTAATCTGCAGAACTGTCAGAAAGGTATCTCTTATTGCATTTTTCCACCCTTTAACAAAAATACTGTTTTGTTCTTGTGTAAACACAATCAAACAGGAAACCAATCAAAATGGGAAGACCAGGAGCATCTTCAAGAGACGAAAGGGACCACAATCATGTAAACCTACTCATGACTCATGAGAAACAGAAGCTACATGAATTCACACTTCACTGCCATCACTTTCTCTAAGTGAAACTAAAAACTGACTAAAGTCACTTAAATATCTCTCATATCCAAGTCACTGGATGTAGTAAGAAGTCAAAGGTGACTGGACTTGCTGTTTGTTCTTTGAGACTTCAGCATCATCCAAAGTGCTTCATCTAATCAATAGCAATAAACTAAAAGGCACCAGAGAAAAAAGAGCTAAACAGTGTTTGCAGTTTGTTGCAGGTTGTAATCTCTGTGCTGAATTCACACCTGCTGTGTCTGTGACTTTGTCACTGTTAGTATGTGTTAGGTTATGTTCTTGGTCCTGTTTGTTTGTTTGCAGGATCTCTTGAATCTTGTTGTCAGATTTCTCATTTGTTGGTCAGTTTGGAGGAACGTTGGTCCACGGAACAGCATGTGGTTCAAGGATTTTTAAAGGCTTTCTTCATATTAGGAAATCAGGAATTAGGAAATTTTACCATTTGCAGTGACAGCTTGACAGCCTGGACCATATCGATCCGCACAATAAAGTTCAACTTACTTGAAATAATTTTTGTCAATATAACATGAGATTATTGTTATAAATGATGATATATATATATATATATATATATATACTGTAAAATATTCAGGACATGCGGCATATGTTTACTCCCCCAGGGGAGGATGGACACACTTTGAGAAGCCAATATGAATTGCTATGCTTTTATGCTTGTATCAGCTTCTTTGCAGGAAAAAAAGAGCACAGTTGACTCAAAGCAGTAAGTGTGTGTGTGTGTGTGTGTGTGTGTGTGTGTGTGTGTGTGTGTGTGTGCATTTCTTTGCGTCTATGTTTCTCATGACCGATTGTGGTATTCTGGATGAGACAAAACACTGCAGTGTTCTTCAACCAAATTACAGAATTTCAGTTAAGAGATGTTTGTATGTATGGGTGCCTGCATGTTAATCGTGTTGGATTTTTTTTGCTATATATGTTGTATATATATATTGTATCCTCCTCTCTTCTCTTTTCTCTCTTTTTCTGTGCTTCTCTCTTGAAATTTGCTTTATATGTTACACGGTAAATATCTGTTTACAGCCACAGGTGGCGTAAGGTTATTACAGCACCACATTGTAAAATGATTTGACAGGATTGCGGATCAATAGCAGCAAACATCACTTCAAACGGCAGAGGGAATTTAGGAGACTTTAGGATCACTTTTCTGCCTGTGTGTGATTTTGAATCAAGACCACTGCTATTGTTTTAGTAGTAATTTTACTTTGCTTGTCCTATACGGGAACTGGTCTCTTATATCGTCAAGTTACCCACTGACCATTTAGAAACAAAACCACATGCCAAACCATTTACAGTGTCTGTGATAAAGTAAAACCAAGCTCCTGGTCTGTTTATGGTGTCCAGCATCCAAAGGAACAAAGCATCTCTAAGTCTCTGTGGAACCGACTGTATTTGTATTCTAGTGTCTGGAAATAGAATGAATACTTGTGAGAAATCTACACAAATAAGGCTTTTTTTGTCTGTATCTGTATTGTACAATGTAATTCAGGGGTCAAAAAGTGGGCCCATCAGTATCTCTGAAAGAAACGGAGATGACCCCTGCAGACTGTCATACCCTGACTAACCCACGCCGGCTGCAGCCCACATCAACCACACAGTGTATGCCAAAGAGGGCAAATAGAAGCTCTTGCAGCCATATGGCTTGAGTCATGGTGTGGTTGTGGCTCAGGAGGTAGAGCGGGTCATCCACTGATTTCCTGTCCACATGTCGAAGTCTCCTTGGGCAAGATACTGAACCCCATATTGCTCCCAATGGTTGGCCAGCTCCCTGAGTGGTAGCTTGGAGCCATCAGTGTGTGTGTGAATGGGCGGCAAATGCCTTGTAAAGCACTATATATATGTAGCCATTTACCATATCACAGTATCACTCACACAGATTTTTCATCTGCCATATTTACATACATGCACAGACTTGTAAGGCAGGTTTCAGAAGTCCTTATGTTAAGTAAACATGTATAATTGTGGCTAAATTTCATTACTTTTCCCTTTTTTGTTCTGCCACATTCCCCCAACCTTCTGTATAACAACGCAGACTGAAAGACTGAGTGAGCTACAGCCCTAAAATGGGCAGACATTGCATACTGCTGCATACCATTATGAGTTTTCTTTACAGAAATGACGCACTTGCCTACACAGGAAAAGCTACACAAACCAAAGGTTAAGTCAGCCCAAACTTTAACGTATGACAAAAAATAAAAACTTCAGGTCTGGATTGAATCCTTCTCAACAAGAAGTGTTGATTAGCTCCTGGCAGGCACATCAGTAAAGTGTGTAATCTGCAGAACTGTCAGATGGTTAAGTGTTATTGCCTTTTTCTTACCTTTTAAGTAATATAGTGTTGATCTTATGTGAAACCAATCAAACTTGAAATGGGAAGATTAGGAACATATTCAAAAGGAAGAAAATCCATTCATTACTCATTGATTGTGAAAACAGCCGCTACATGAATGCACATGTCACTGCTGTCACATACTTTAATTATTATTTAATTTAATAATAATTACCAAGTCATATTTAAACATAAAGGTCATAGACTCCAGTAGGTGAAGAGTTTTGTTCAGTGAGTCAGTTGTTTTCACATAATACAAAATTATTTATTAATTTAATTTAAATTAATTTGTTATAGTCAGTTTGTGCTGAGAGAGTAAAATCTTACTTTGACATTCACACTTTAACACTTTATATTTGTGTTTCCAACATGATGTTCCACCCGTCCTGTATGTTTTTACACTTTGCACAAAACCAATCAAGGGCAACACACTTGACTTGCCGTTGAGGCAGTTTCTTTTCTGCTGTGCAACCTATCAACAGCACAGCAGGTTACAGCTGAAGTAGCTTAAAGCAATAGAAGTACTTTAGTATTTGACTTCCAGGTGTGAACGTGTGTTACGGCATCAACGAGAAGCAGAACAATCCTGCAAAAAGAGAAGACTTTCTCTAAGTGAAACTAAAAACTAACTAAAGGATGTCACTTAAATATCTCTGTTGTCCAAGTCACTGGATGTAGTAAGAAGTTAAAGGATGACTGGCTATGCTGTTTGTTCTTTGAGACTTCTGCATCTTCCAAAGTGCTTCATCTTATCAATAGCAATAAACTAAAAGGCACCAAAGGCACTAAGTTTGTTACAACTAAGGTTGTAATCTCTGCTGAATTGAAGGACTCACACCTGCTTTGTTCTGAGGCAGTTCAGTAATGGGTCCAGTAGTAGCATACCATGAACAACTGCCTTTAAAACGGTTGTGAAATGCTGTGGCTCTATTTGTTTTCAAAGGTTTCTAAAAGTTCAAGCCTAAACAATGTTAAAACAACAGTTCTATGGGATGAGATCGCTGCAAGGATTCATAACTGCAAAACAACGTTTTGCAAGGTGGAAAATAAGTTTTGAATCTCTGAAATGTCTGCTCCCGCCTCCTTTTTGTTTTGCAAGGTTTTTTTGCGAGTTTCGAAGACAGAGTTTCGGAGTTTCAAACCTGAGCTGCGTGAAAACAGTGCCAGAAATCACCTGACTCGCAGACTCGCAGCTGTGGGGGCGAATCTCTGAAAAGTGGGTGTGAAATTTGGGTGAAATTCTTTTTCAGACATTCAAAACGTATTTTCGACCTTGCAAAACTTTTTTTTGCAGTTTTGAATCCTGGCAGCGATCTCATCCCATACTGACCCAGTGTACTCTGTGTGCAATTTGCAAATTGCATTTGCCAGCTGCAGTCAGACGAAAACCTGCAAAACATGCATAAAAACAGCTCCAACCAGTGATGAACAGCACCACCATCAGACCTGCATGCACAAAGCAAAGGGTGAATTTATTCACTTCTTTTTGTAATTATAACACAGAATATGCAAAGGTCCTCCTCAGCTAAGGACAATCACATAGACCCTTTACTACAGAGATTTGGTTAACTCGGGCACATAAGACATCAACTGTTTTGTTGATGAACAATATATTGTGATTGATCAGTAGTGATGCTCTATCCATTGAAAGGTTTGGATTAAGTGTTTCTGTCATATGCTTTTTTGTTATTTCAGTCAGAATGTGAGGTGACTGTCTTACTGCATTATATTCCTTTATATTTTGAATCATCACCTGGCGCCTGAAATGACTCAAAATATGTGTCCCCCTTCAGTGTTGAAACAAAACCTATGTCCATACTGGGGAGTCACGTCTCAAGTAAGTAAAGTCTTTATTTTTTATTGTTTTGATGTTAGCCTGACTCGAGTCTCAGGTCTACAGCTCTGTTTCCACCCATTAAGACAGTATTACACTTACTACACTGAAAAATCACATCACAACCTGAAAACAAATCATTTGAATGGACTGTGTGTGCACATACATGTGAGCTATTGCACAGTGTGCTTCAAAGGTCATAAATTAAACCATGTATCTATCTATCAGTATCTCTGAAAGAAACTGAGACGACCCCTACAGACTGTTTTACCCACACAAACCCACACCAACCACACAGCTCAAACCACTTTGAAAAGAAGCCAAATCGAACCTCTTGCAGCCGTATCATAATATCTTTTTTACTCACACACACACACTCGTAAAGCAGCATTAAAACCTTAATCTCATTCATTTATTTCTCATCAGCGAGTGACGGGAAGAGAAACAGTTGCGTCACATTACTGCACTCGGCTTCCAGGAAGCTCTATTAAAAAGGATGTTCACTTTTTTTCACCCCCGCTGCCTCTATTTACCCATAAGTCTTTGTAATCAGTTTAGAGGCCTTATGGGTGTTCAGAAAGTGCTCTTTCCTCACAGCGCAGCTCATTTATCAAGCGAGACTAAGAAAAGTCCGGAAAGTGTTTTGAATACGGGCTATCAGACACCTCTCAGTTGCAAATTAAATTGTACCGTGTTATGTGTTTCGAATGCACATTTGAGCAGCATTCGATAAAAACTCAACAGCTTGCATTGACTGTGTTAGCGTTATTCATTCATAGTCATATACCTTCTGGATGTGCTTTGTGTTTAAAATGAAGTACAGCAGATTGAACTTTAATGTTTCTTTTTGTTTTGTTTTTGTTGTTTAATTCAGAGAATCAAAGTTTTCTTTCTAAGTTTTTGAAGCCACAGAAAGAGGGATTCAAACACTGTTAGAGAATCAAAATAATACAAAATACAGTTAATACCCACAGCACACTTTACTGTATATTAAAATGCAATCTACACTGTATAAAAATGTATTGTTGTCTTTCAAACATCTCTGTCTAAAAGAGCAATTTCACCACCAACACATTCAGTCTCCCATATTAGTTTAATAGAAGTGTAGTGAAGGGAGTTCACCCACGCCCTCAACACTACTGACCCTTTACTCAATAACCAATTCACAAAACACAAATGAATAATTGAATAAAAACCATCCCTAATGACCCTAAAAAGCATCACATATATTAGAAATCTAAAGACTGTAAACCCACTTACAGGTTCTAACAGGAACCTTAAACACAGATGACGGCATGTAACATTATGTTTAGGGATGTTCCATATTAAGTACACAAATTAACATAATGTGCATGCAGCTGGTAAATGCTGCCCGTCAACATACCACTAAAATGGGCCAGAAAAAGCCTTTTAAATGAAACTGAAACTGGGCACGCTGACAAACATGAAACACCATCACAGGCTTATCCACGGAATTCAACATACAGCGGTATATACACAACAGCGGTTCTCAGCCTGGGGGTCGCGACACCCAAGGGGTCCAGTGACAATTTCCAGGGGTCGCCAGATGGTTGTGGGAAAAAAAACACATTTTAAATAAAATATAAATGTGTGAAATAGTGAAATAGATTGTATTGGGTGTTTGTGAGAGTCAAACACTAATTAAAGACAAACCAGATGAGTTTGTAAAAAAAAAGTAAAAGTCTTCTTATTTGGTAGCTTTCATGTGTGATATTACAGTAATCCATGAACAGTCTCGGACATCGGGGTGTTGAAAGTTAAATGCCCGGTGCTATGGGGGTGGGGGGAGGTTGCAAACACCTACCTCATTATTCTGTGGAGTCGTGACTCAAAAAGGCTATATAGTGTGTCAGTTGACAAATAGAAAAAAGCAGTCCACTCTATACGGTATAATGTGTCACTAGGAATTTAGACAACTTTACAAAATGGGGAAAAAAACACTGCATAGTGGATCATGTAGTAAAACTTAACATAAACTCAAAATAGCTTCTCTGGGATGCAGCATGGAGCATGTAGAGCCACACTAAGAAGAAATGTAGAAGCAATCTAAAGCCACATCTCAGGTTAAAATCCTGGAGGTGACTGAAATGTGCAGCTTAATGAATAATTAAATGGCTATTTTGAGTGTGATGCAGCAGGATGTGTGTGTGTGTGTGTGTGTGTGTGCGCGCTCTTGTATTTGTCGGGACAGCTTATTGGACTGCACATCTGCAACAAGTTGTCTGATGGTTGGAGTTAGAAAACAGGAAATGAAAGTAGTGTGTATGTGTTCGACTGGGGTCAAACTCAGTGCATTGTCATATTTAGCCCATAAATTGTGTATGAAAGCTTTTAGCAATGTTCACCCAGAGCTCACCTCTTACCCCCCCACACACACACATTTCAGACTAAGTTTAGAACATTTCTTCCTCTGCTGATGTTCTTTGTTTTTTCGTCTTCTCGTTCTGTTTTGTTCTCATTTGTTTGTGTCTTTGAAGAGTTTTTACAGTGATTTCTATCAACTAACCTTCCAGTCAATCTCGCGGTTGTTCACAGATTCAATCCTCTGTGGTGTTTGCCAATTAGCATTTGGTTTGTGTCCCCTGTCACAACAAATATTTGTCTATGGATTGTTTTGCTCATATTTGACAGCAGATCATCAGCGGCTCTGTTTGTGTTGTACTGCACTGGGATTTTAATTGTGTGTATGTGTGTACCAATGATTCTGTCCAGTGGGATTGCATTTGAGTTGATTTAGGAGATCCGGTTGTCGGTAGTCCACGTAGCACTCCTTATGGGTAACTCACCTATTTTTATCCCGTTTGTTTCTTCTTATTTTTTTCATAATGTGTCTCTAAGTTTTAGAGACATTAACTGTCACTGATCTACAGAAAAGCTTCAAACCATTTCTGCTCAAAATTAACTTTGGATGTGGTCACTTCTGAGCATCAAATGCTTGTTCACTGTATGACTGCTGTTGACAGATGTGTG
Organism: Nannoperca australis; assembly: GCA_036023655.1. Taxonomy (NCBI): domain Eukaryota; kingdom Metazoa; phylum Chordata; class Actinopteri; order Centrarchiformes; family Percichthyidae; genus Nannoperca; species Nannoperca australis. The sequence goes on from JAVQJD010067918.1 coordinate 37,387, forward strand.
TATTCACACTCTATAGGCCCGGTGTACAATTACAAACTTTGCCCAAGAAAAGGATTTAATTCTTACATTATGATTTTGCAATATGCTATTTTGGTTAAAACAGCTAGCTTGCAAATGGTAACCAAGATCATTCCGTGAACTACATGTTGATGCTACATGATGTAACATGATATCGTTGAGAAGTTGTGATGCACAGATCATCATTAATTACGACCAGGTCTACCAATAGATAATATACTTTTTACACTAAAGATTAAGTCTCATTTTAAAGAGAGGCAGCTGTGGCGCAGGAGGTAGGGCAGGTCGTCAATCAATTGTAGGGTTGGCGGCTCCTCCTGTCCATATGTCGAAGTGAGCAAGACATTGAACCCCCAGTTGCTCCTGCTGTGGAAGTCTCTTTGGATAAAAGCGTCTGCTTAATGCCTAAAATGTAATGTAATGTAAAAGATAAACTAAAATAAGTAATAGTACATAAAGTGGTCAGATCCAGTGCACTCTGATTTGTGTAATAAAACAAAGTCTAATAAAACATAAAAAAAACACCTTCCTCATAAAACATTGCTTGCATTGCTACATTTCTTTACTTTACACACGTCTCTCTGTTGCACATGAGATAATAGAAAACAGTGACCTACTCTTAAAAACAGCTCTTTAGTGCTACTAGCTTACCTTTAAATCAATGAATAATAAGGATTTGAGCATTAGTGGCTTCTCTGTACTGTAACTATTGAGTGTTGAGGAGGGTGTTGATGGAAAAAAACAGCAAACTCTGTCATCTTTCCATGGATAAAGACTTGAAAGGAAAGAAAAAAATCAATGTCAGTTTGTCAATTTGCGTGGTAAACATTCACATGTAGGGGTTTAATTTAAATCCATTCATGCGTAAATCTCATTCTCTTCTCTTACCTCTTAGCTGTTTATGATTCAACTGTTAAATTGATTTTCATAAAACACAGTTTAACCATGTATTGATTCTATAAGGCTGAAAAACAGTCAATTAAAAAACAATGTCCTCAGTAAAGGAAATGCAGGAAAACAAGTCTGTCTTCATCAGACATTCATCTGTCTTTGTTTGCTTAAATGATCTGTGCTGAACATCCTCTTGTGGTCATGTGAACAATGACAGTACACTTTGTAACAAAGGTGAAAGCAACATGATGTTGTTATGCCACCGCAAAAAGTCTTGATGGATGAGACTTAAACAGTGCCTTAGTTCGTGTCCTGCCTCCTTTAAAATATGAAGGCAATATTTTCCTAACCATGACCTCAAGCTTTCCCACACTTTAATAAAGCAGTCATAGTGTCCTACACTTAACCAGACCTTCACCGTGGAGGTTGCAGATCAGACTCCACTCATACGGACTCATTTGAATACTGTTGAGTAAAACTTAAGCCTAAATAACCTCCGTTTGTATGTTTTTGTTCCACCTGCTGACTAAAGTTTTGTTCTCATGTTTGTGTGTGCTGCTGTATGTGTGTGTATGTGTGCACGCAAGTAACAGCGTGCATGTGTGTGTCACCTTTGCTGACACTGTTCCCCACACTTACCCATCTGACAACTCGTGATTGATTGGCTGCTAAATGCTCCCTTCACACACATGCGCACACACATGCGCACACACACACACACACACAGACAGGAAAGTCCATTTTACATATATCAGTGGGTCTGTCCTCATCGTAATGGGAGACAGATGTAAGGTGTTGGGGAGTGCTCTCTCTCTCACACACACACACACACACACATACAGACGTCCATAGACTCAATCCGGATTACACACATACAAAAAAAGACAAACTTACACTCTGTTTCCTTCCTCTGTTGATTTCACACATGCACACATTTCTCTCCATCTCAAATTACACACACACACACACACACACACACACACTCCCTCGGACAGTGCAGTATCCATTTAATGTGCTTAGCTGTAGCTGACAACAATGATCAGAAGTCTCCTTGAGAAGGGTTGGTAAGAAGGTGAGCTGTCCCCTTCACTAAAACCACTCATTACTCAACTCAACGCCTGGATGAATGGCCACGGTGTGCATGTTCCTAATGTATGCGTGCGTGTGTGTGTGTGTGTGTGTGTGTGTGTGTGCGTACGTGTGTACCTATCCAACAGTGGACCTTGGCGTCGTTACACATATACATGGACCGCCAAGCTAAGCAGGGAAATTTTGGGGGTGCACTGCCAGTCATATATTTGGTCAATAGTTTTCATTGAATGCCATTATTATTAGATGAACCAACTTTTATGTGGGTCAGAATCTGCTTTTCTCAGAGGAACAACAGTGATGTGTAATGAGTGCAGGTTAGGGGCATTTGGTCATATTTGTATTTTTTTTTACTGGAGACTTTTGAATGTTTGAAACAGGACTCAATGATTTTATTTTGAACAGAATGTGCTAGCAGAAGTATTCAAAGTGTTTAATGAAAAATTGTAAAGAATGACAGAAAAGAACACCAACACTAGTACAGTACAGAATGACATAGGTGCCCTTTTAGATAGCACGGACAGATGGAAAGTCTTAGTGTGAGTTTACTTTATGTTATGGAGGTCCTCTCTTTGATAAGTAGACATCAGTCAGGGTTGCAAGTGCTCTCTTTGCTATTAAAACAAAACATTTAAAAAAGCATTTTAAATTAAGAAAAAAACGTTGCTATTCCACTTTAGTTTTTTCAACATGACCAGTAAAAGAGGTGCACACTAGGTTGGTGTAGAATGAAGGTCCACTGTTGGTCTTGTAGAAATGTACGTATGTGTGTGTAAAGAAAGACTAACACCACCCACCTCCCCACTACTATCTATTTCTTCCTAAAGAGAGGAAGAGCAAATGAAATGAGTGCCTGAATGTGTTTCTGCATGGCCACCATATTGATTCCATTTCATTTTACAGAAAATACAGCTAGCTGGGAAAAGTTCAAGCCCTGCAGGGGTTTCTGTCCATAGCTTTTAGAGACGTGCAAATATATTGTGCATTTAACAGAACTGGACAGCAGGAACACATGAGCTAATAAAGTATATTAGGTCTGTCTAGTACTGGAGGAAATCCTACCATTGTAAGAATTGTAATGTTCAATATTTGACGCTGTACCAGATGTTGATTCACCTCTTCACTCATTTCTAAGGACATAATGTATCATCAATACCCCGTGTGGTGTGTAAGATGACTGATAAAACAAAAAATTGGAAAGCATTTAACTGAAATGAAAGCCAGATTTCCATAAAACATCCATAACATAAAAGTTTTCACAATGTTTGAATTTTTTGTCTTTTTACTTTATTTATCCTAATGCATTTGCTTGCACCATAGGTGGCACATAATGGCACTGATGACTGCAAATATGTCCAGTCTTGCACAGAGATAGTACGAGTTGGAAGACTAAATTGTGTAATAGTAATTGAATCACATTTGCAGCAGTGTGAATGGTTTAAAAGTTCAACGTAACTGCATTGAACTGCCGCAGGAGTTTCAGACATGCTTAGTTCAGCTAGCATCTAATGAAAATACTGGTCTCTTACCAACACTGCCACATCTCCTAATAATTCCCGTGTGGTATCACCATGACACACTGAGATACAGGACAAAAGCAGCTCTTTTAGTGTCTCTATCTATAAATGCAGCCCTGTTCTCCCATTCACCATCACAAAGATGAATAACACTCAGGTGTGAAAATAATACTTCCCTGTTCAATAAGGACAAAGAGCTGAGCTCTCTTAACGATCTGTCTCTGCATTAACGATCTGTCTGCGTACTAATGACTCAGCCTTCATAATGACTAACTGATGATGTGGGAGGAACAGAGAGGAAAATGTTAGTCTCCCAATGCACTCAATAGCTGAACGTTTAGAGGGAACATCCACCCAAAAAACAGTAGTCCAGGTCTCCGTAATGACCAATTGATGATGGGGGAGGAACAAAAGAGGAAAAGTTTGACAGTGAACTCAGTCAATACTTCCTGACACAAGGAGATTAAGTCACTTTCAGTCTCTAATGCTTAAAATAGAAATAGGGGAATGCTAGTGGTGCCTGTTGGTGCACATAGGACATATACTGAATTTCAGAATGTTTAGTTCACTTTCAGGACATTTTTGATGAGCTGTATTTGGGAATTCAGTTTGAAGTCCATCACTCTAATAAACTTTCTCTTATATAGATGATCCAGTCTTTTTTTCTGCTGAGACTGCCAAGTAAGCATTGGTTTGATGATTTGCAAGTCAAAACATGTCAAGATTTCTAAGTTAAAACTGGATACATTCGGAAAAGAAGCCAACAGTTTTCAGACATTTACTTTACATGTAGCCATTGTTTCAACAGCATTTAAATGAATGTAGAGTTTAGAGTGAATTGTATCTTTTCACCTCAATATCACTAAATACAGGCTTACTATTGCAGGTTCAGTTGCTTTTCATTTGGGGTAAAAGTTGCTGTCTACTACTTCATCTCTTTCATTATTTAAAAAAGGGAAGTTAAGCTCTACTGTGGCGTCATAATGAGCTCAATAACCTGAAAAATGATGAAGGAGAAATGTATATCAGGTCAGTCAATATCTTTAATGACAGAGAGATAAAGATGGTTTACATTTGACTTGATGTAATTTCTCATTAAATGAGTCCAGACATGAGGGCTTCATCCTGATGTAGTATTATCATTATCGTCAGATGTTGATTAGGAAAGGAGGAAACAGAAGGAAAAAGCATTGTCCTGCCAAAAACGTTCACCTTGTGGAGTCATGAATCATGAATCGATGTTGGGGGCAATGCTTGCATAATGAGCAGATAATGATGTGGGCAGAACACAAGAGGACCGCAACAGGCAACTTGGTCAATATGAAAGTGATGGAGAGCGATTAAGACTTCTTCTGCAGACAACTCCAATACTTCATGTCAGTGACTTAATTTCTCCTTCTTTAACCCTCCTTCGATCATCCAGCATGACTGAGATTTGGTTACTATTCATGATAAGTGCGTGCAGGAGAACTGAGGAAGAATTGATAGCGTGTTACAAGAGTTTTATGTGTATGACATTGACTTGGAAAACAAATGAAGTTATTCTTTTGTATACACATATATAGAAGCTATTTAATGTGAAACCTCAGGGGAAAGTAAACATTACTGCTCTCTTAAGATAGATGATGATGTGGGAGGAGAAGAGAAGATTATCTCCCAAGCTTGTCAGTATATGAATAAGTGAAGGAACTTTCAACAGATGGAAGAACTAATAAACTGCATCTTAGAGAGTTACACTTTGCACAGTCCTTCAGTATGTTCCCTTTACACACGGGACTCACCACCCTGCGGATCCAAGAGCTGACTATTTTCCCACGTTTGGACTATGAACAGCATGCTGCTTGTTTTCAAAGCAATGTAAGAAAATGAAAAATGGAAATATGCAGGAGGTGCCTGCTCAAAACTGTCACTGCATGTAAAGAGTGCATAGCTGCAGTCAAAGCCTCAACTGCCTCATGCACAATTCGATATTGACCGCAAGCTATGATTGGTTGAGGTTCAATGTGTCACATGACATGTTTCTTGGAATTGAAAGTGTAATTCAACCATAACATTCTGCTCGAATCCTCCAGCCCAGCGGATTTAAAAAAATGCAGCGAATGAGGCCTCAAGGCTACGTAGTGTGTGGTTCATGGGACACGGAGGAGACTGACTCGCTCTGATTACAGGCTTTTTTTAATATATATTTCATGACGTAGACCGGTCCCAACCAGTTGTCATTGGTCTTGCAGGTTCAGGGCTGATTTTAAACAGTATATGGCGTTTTGAGCTGTTGCCAACCCATGAAATGCTAATTTATATACATTTGGCAAGTGGTGATCAATATTAACACAGGCATTGATGTATTTAATCACAGTAAATTCAAATCATTAAATTTATACCTCAAAAAACACAAAAGTAAAGAATTATAATCTCCTAATCTGACACTGATAACCGGAAGTCATGCAGTCTCAGATGGGATCCACGCTGGGTAATAGCAGTTCTTCTGGCTTGGTTGTGCATGTTTGGTGAGTGGGGGCGGCCTGAAGCTCGTTTTTGGCAGGTGACAAGAAGCAGCTGGTGACATCATGTGTCATGGAGGTGGCACAGGTCTGTGTGTGTGTGTGTGTGTGTGTGTGTGTGCGTGTGTGATTAAACTATCTCAAATTTTCTTCTGAAATTCATGCCTTTAGCAGACACTTCTGTTCTTATGTGGATCGTAGAAACGTAAATTAAAACTTTAAGCAATGGAATGGGCAACACTGATTCCTCATTGCCCCTAAACAAAACACTGACTCAAAACTGGGTCAACAGCATCACAATCAGAGATGTGAAGTATTACATTTTAAAATAAAAGCTTCAGACATTCTCATTTATTAGAGAAAATATAATTCCAATAACTAATGGAACAGGTTGAAAGCTGTGTGTCATGTACTTTGTAATACACCAACCAATAGCAAAAACTATTTTTATTAAAAGTAATGACTGTTACATTCTGACATTTTGAAATTCTGAATGCCTTTTTGGATTAGTATAACTTTTATTGATGCTTCAGATGCCCTAAGAGACGTGCCTGGGAAAACATTAGGAGATTTACATATAAATTAAAGGATTTTGATGTTGACTGAGAGCAAGAGCGGACTACTTTTCAGTACCAACATCAGTAATATTATCAGCCACAAACAAAGTGCAAATTCCTGACCCTTGAATGATCATGTAGTCTGAAGTGCTGGAGAAATGAATATGAGAAATACCATGAACAAACTCCAGATCCACTTAGATATGTGAAAGGAGGAGGTGAGGAGGGAAGAAACAAAAGAAAAAGAAAGTGTCACTATCATCTGTATTTGGAGCGCTTTTGATCATGCAGTACACTGACCCACCAATCGGAAGGAAAAGGGGATATATTTAAAGTAGGATTCACAACTAGCTGTGCTTCATCCGGCATACTCATTAGAGAGTAACAAATCTGTGGAATCTATTTCTGTGTGTGTAACTCTTCCACGTGCCTGTCTGTCAGTCAAATTAAACATATAATAGTATGCATGCTTTTCTGTGTGGAGGCCAAGTGGCTTCTTCTGTGTCTTTCTCTCGCTCTCTCACAACCTCCTAAAGCGCATAGAGAGCTGCCTCTAATTAAAGCAGTATGATGACTTCTTGTGACGGTGAAACATGCACACACACACACACACACACACACACAGCCTGTGGTCCTTGGTATAATGAGTTCTTATTGTGAGAGTGAGGCAGCTAAATACCTACTGCAGTGAGTTCTTCAGGCTAAAAACAGATCAGTGCTTCATTTGGGTTTCAATGCTAAAACCTCTGCGGTTCAAAACTGTGTGTGTGTGTGTGTGTTTGTGTGTTTTGTGTGTTACTACATGTGTGTACTTCTATGCTGTGTTTGTGGCATGTGTGCCCAAATCTGTGTGTCTAAAATAAGTCATCAGGAGTTTAATAGCTTTCTGAATTCCTCATCCAGACTCAAATTAAACCAGATATTTTCCATTGGACTCCCCCAACCTTGTGTGTGTGTGTGTGTTTCTGTTTGTGTCGGATACCAGATATCAGTTTCTAATAGAGGGGTAGAAATTGTTCCCCATCCTTGGTAATAGTAAGACTGCAAATCCACAATAATGTGCAGACTTTAACAGAGGCGAGTGAGATGCCATTGGCAGAAGAATGAGGTAATACAAATGCTAATGTCGGCTGCACTCGTCTCCTCCCTGCGCCCTTCTCATGCTCTCTTCTTCTGCACTTTCCTCACTCTCCTGTTCTTGCCTGTCCCCTCCTGTCCTCTTCTTCCTCAGATTAGATTAGATTAGATTAAACCTCAATTTCCTCAAAGGGGGAAATCAGAAAACAGAGGCCAAAATCAAAGCCAGGACTTCCACATGGCATTACACTTCATTGTCAGTCTTCTATCGTCTTCATTTATCTCTTTTCCTCTCATCATGTGTTTTCATTCATCTCCTCTGTTTTATAAAATCTCTCCTCTACCCCTTCTTTTTCCATCATTCTTCTTCATTTCCTCCCTCTCTAGTTCCCCATATTTTTCTCCTCCTCTCATAATTTTCTACAGCTTCCAGCCTAATATAGCGTAGCCTGTATCTGCCTCAGTGTCTGCTCCACCTTTTGAAGAGTCACACTGGTCGTCCCCAGCAACGCGGAGGACTGTCATTAGTATTGGTGACCGACGCAGGGTCAAATCACTTTTACCTCATTTTCAAACTTGAAAGGAAATGGTGAATTGTTCCTAATGAAGGCATTGATTCTGAATTATTTCTCAATTTGGCAGACATGACAACTTATGAGATGTTTTACTTTCTGAATTGTGAAGGAGACCTGCTTCCCTGAAAGTTAATGGAAGCCGGCTTCCATTTATTTCCTTACAGAGTTATAGTGTGGTATGGTCTGAATGCTGCTTGAAAGAAATTTCATTAGTACTGGCTTCAGTGTGAGACTTTTACTGCCACATGTCGTTTCAAAGAAATTCTTTCACTTTGGTTCCAATGGAGAGTTTTAGTACTTCATGGTCTAAATACTTTTTCATAGGAATTTCTACCAGATCTACAAAAGTGAAAAACTACCCACTTTTTTGCTGCAGCGACACAACACCTGCTCATAAATATAGGAGTGCAAGTTACACATACGCAAACACATCACATCATCAATAGCAACCGTATTCTTGTTGGAGGTGATTTCATTGTTTAAAGGGGAAAAAGACAACCGTATGTAGAGTTAACTTCATTTAGACACTGGTATTAAGTATCAGTTTGTACATTTAATGGTGTCTACAGTATGTTTTGTTTGTAGCCATGCTAGTGATCTTAAAATTCCATACAGATATTCATGGTTCCCACAGGATGAATAATAATACCCTCAGTAATCTGACTTTCATTACAGGGTCACAATTTAAACAAATACCTGCAAAGAGAATGATATTCCTCACAGTGTAATGTAAAACGACCGCTGTTGTAATTGTTCTGCTCAGGACAGTCTCACGAGCATCTTGAATTCAAGAGAGATTAGCTCAAGTGTCTGCACCTACCCAGGCCGCCTGATCATACACGCAAGTGTGTGTGTGTGCGTGTGTGTGCAGGCCTGGTGGGAAATCATTAGTGGCCTTCTGAGACACAGATGCTTGAACAGATTATTGTCCTTATGGGCCTCCATACGTGTGGAAGAAGCACAAAAACACACAACCTCCTACGGTCTGACACTATCAGCCAAAGATCACTTCCAAATCTGACGAGCTGTAAAGTGACATTCATTTACACATTCACCTAGATACACACATACATTGTGTATTATAGCTCTGGGGGCACTTAAAATATTTAGGCAGATATGGGGTTAGAGATGAGAAACATTCACAAGGGCATAGAAGAGGAGAAAAGAGAATAATAAGGAAAGGGTGGGTAGTCGAAGATAAATTAAGGAGAGGAAGATCATACTAGAAAAGGGATGAGAAAGCTTAAATCATAACAGAGGTCGATATTTGATGAGAGGAATTTAAAAGAGGACAGAAAAAAGGGAAGAGGAGGAATTGAAAGAGGAAATAGGGTGAGAAACGAAGAGGAGGAGAGCACAGGAGGGGAGGAAAGCAAATTTCACATCAGCTTCTGACCTCGTTTTAGCTCAACTAAATGAGATGTTGATTTGAGACACGGACAGAGTGCAGTGCTTGGGATGACTAGCACAAGAGAGTCTAAAAGAGATAGATAGTGTGTGTGTGTATGTGTGTGTGTGTGAGAGAGAGAGAGAGAGAAGGGGATGGTGTGGCAGAAAGAGATGTTTTTAGCCTAATCTGAACAGCACTTCCAATTTATTCTTGTAACTGATGCATTAGGAAGATATTCTGGCTTCTTAATGAATGCTTAATGAGATGTCAGGAGAGACATGTTTACATCCACACATGCAGACACACACACACGTGCACACACCCACCCACACACACACACACACACACAAAAGCAATGAATACACATTTACATTTCCAGTTAACCAGGATAACTGGCACTAGCTTTAGATGCTATTGGAGCAGCCAGACTATACACACGTGTCTCAAATCTGCATTTGACTTGGTAGAGATGAATCTGGAGATGTTAAACACATCAAATAATTGAAACATTTAATACTTCACAGTTCTAAAGGATTGTTTTAGCCTATTTAGAAGACTTGGAAATGACTGATATGAAATTATATCACAAGATAGTATTTGAAAGCTAATTGGCATAACTTTATTATGTCTCCCAAACTTTTCTATAGGGACAATTTCTCCATTTTATTTTGTACTTTAGCAGTTTTGATGTACATGAATACAGATAAGAGAACAAGATGAGGATCATGATATTCAGCCTTTCGACCTTCATCAGATTGGATCATATTAACCATTACTTTGGGCGGCACCTCTCTCACATCTTGTTATAGCAGTGTGCTGACACTGGACATGTATAGTCAGCCCTGAACAAAATATGTGATAGAATCAAAACAAGGTTGACGGTTGAGACTGTCCTCCCAAGAAGGCCATCATTTCAGCAAATTTCTCAAAGTGACACTTGTTTATACTCAAGTGACAAAGCGCTCTTGCGGCCGTAGAAATTGTATAGTGCGGTACTAATTATAATGAAACATTGGAGTTTAACACAGGAGAACACTGTTTGCTTCCTGTTTCCAAAAAAACAGACAAAAATGATGTCCTGTCGATGAGAGGGCACGGACATATTTTGTTGTTTAATTCAAAGGGCTTGTTGGAAAGTTTGCTCATGAGAAGGTCATGCAACAAAAACTGGTTAAAATTAGCCAGATCTTTTCTTGCTATAAAGGAAAGTTTTACTCTTGTTCCACTAAGGCACTGAACTACAGCTGTTTGAGCTCCTTGTGAAATCACGCTGTCTGTACACTTTCCATGTAAAAACTGTACAATTAGTCTTAATGCAGCAAACCCCACTCATGTCGTACTTTACTGCTACATCTGGTCCTGCAGTACGCTTCAACCAAATCATGTGTGAAATCTTTAAGGCTCGACTCTGATGTGGAGTCATAAAAACCTGTCTGGAGAGCAGCTCATGGTAATGAAACACAAGTGTGTTCGATCACTTCTAAAGCTTGAATGACACAGCACTATAGTGACACTTCCCCCCCGTTTTGCTTTCTACCCTGATGGCTCACTGGAATTTAGTCCAGGTAGTTAAACAGTACATTTTGTGTAAAGAAATGTGAGCAGGAGGATCTCAGCCTGTGCAGTGTGGGTGGACTGATCTCTTTTCATGAAGCTGTATTTGCATAAGATGAACAATATTTGCACCCCGTCGTGTATGTTTAAGTTACACTTGCGTACTAACTACCTAACATGCACATGCGGAGGCCAAAAACATGTCAATATGATTTAAAACACAATGCATAACACTTGCACAACTTTCTAGAAGTTAGCTAGAATGTTTGTGACTGCAGGCGGTGTATGCAGAGACAAGAGAAGAAGAAAAAACTGATCTGTGACCCACAATATACCATATGTCACCTGAGGTGGTTTTGCTGGCAGGACTTTATCCTTTATCAGGCCATAACATGTCAGGGTTGTCTGTCTGTTAACTTGCTCAACAGTTTAGATTAAAGCAGCTTAACAGTATGTTTCTGTTGTGTAAATGCAGAGCGCATGTTAACTGTGTGTGTTATAGACCGTCCTCCCCAAAAATACGGCTGTGATGCAGCGGCTTATTAAACCCATATTTACGTTCATTTAGGCGGTGACCTCTAGAGGCTGTAGTAATCATGACAGGAAGACAGGCAGACGATGGGTGAGGAGAGGTAGGATGAAGGGTGTGGAGGAGGTTGGGATGGATGGATGCATGTGTCAAACACACACAGGACTTTGGACAGGACGCTGTTCGTGTTCTGTGTGAAACCAAAACTCAGTGCTTAAGTTACGTACGTACTTACAAACAACGTTAACCACATGTTTATTATTGTTACCATTATGACGAAGGTCCGGTACGCCTATCTATGTCCTTTTGGGAGTCATTGGCAAACTACCTATTCTGCTGTTTCTGGTGGAGGACTTGTTGGTATGTTAGTCTGTGAGGACATGTGTCGTACCATGTGCATGTTGGCATCTGCACGGCTCTGCTTGTGAGTGTGAGTGTAGAGTATGTCCTGCTTACACACATGCACTCTCACGCTGGGATATCGGGGTAAAACAGATGACTTGTCACGTCTGTCTCCCAGGAAGTGCATCTTCATTAGTAACCAATCAAAATCCAATTACAGCCAGTATCTTGGCATATTAGGGCCCTGGCATTAAAATGATATGGTGCGCGGATATATTTCCAATCACTGCAGACTTTAATTACCATAACGTACCACGCAGGCCACTCTTTAAGGACAGGCGGGTGGTGGGGGAGACAGGAGGCAGAGCACTGAGCAATGAGCACTAGCGAGAGAAAAGAAGAGAGAGGGAGTGTCTTTAAGAAAGAGTGTGAGGGGAGGAGGGTTTGAGAGAGTGATAGTGTGGGTAATTGTGCATATTGTTCATGTGTGTGTGCGTTTGTTAAGGGGATTAATCCACACTTGTCTCATTTCAGTGATGCAGTAGAGGGGTATTAAAATTGGATTGTGGATATTTCTGCTAACATCTTTGCCCCAGGCCTGTTACCATTAGAGGCTGGTTGAACATGGCACCCCACAGGGCGTAGTAAATACACAAATAAGCCACTTATCTTGACTGACAGTTGTGGAGACAGTTTATCAGTTAGACAGCAGGTAAACAGGGTAGTCAGTCATTCAGTCAGTTTTTCAATTAATCACTTGGTTAGTGAGTCAGGCAGCCAGCGAGTCACCTATTAAGAAGGTAAATGAGCAATTAGTCTCCTACCAACACAATTAGTTATTCACATTGCCATGCTGTCCTCTTTAGGTATGCAAGATAAACTAACTTTGAGATTTTGATCATATCACACGTTTTTCATCATGTTAACGTTCACATTTTGGTATTTTTCTCCTCGTCCACACTGGCAATAAAGACCATGCTGATGTGTAAAGTGCTGTTTTCAACATCAAGAATGACCATGGACAAGAAGTCCCTAAAGTGCTCCACAATTTGGAAATTTGAACATCTTGAATTCCATGACAACTGGGCAATTCACATCTGCTGAGGATCATTTGATATGATCAAAAGCTCTAGAACAGCTGCTAAATGGACCTTGAGGTGAGACAGTTCTGTCACCTGCTGTTTGCAAGGTCAAGAATGAACTGAAATCTAATTGAAATGGTCTGCTTCAGTTGTTGCATTTGACACATTTGGAAAAGTGCTACTGAATTACATTTTCAGCCAAACTCATCGACATCGAGGGAACCGGAGAGATAGCGGAATGCTAATTAGAAGGAGAGGAGGGATTATTTCTCTGCCAGGTTGTTGGTCTCCCTTTCTCTTTATCTGACGTGCCCTTAAAGAAAAGCCGTGCTCATGTAACAGTATTAACACAAATCACTGTGTTGGCGGACAGAGGACAGCAACGAGCATGCAGTGCAGGGGTGTAGTGGCAGATGTAGAGGTGGCATTATAATGATCCCACCGCCCTCCTCCTTAGAAATTACATAAAAACATCAAAGAGAGGAAAATGCAGTATGGGGAAGAAGCAGAGAGAGCATTTTATATATATATATATATATATATATATATATATATATGAATTATTCCCTATCTGTCAGGACACCAAAGCATTTAGTTTGATTTGTGGCATGTGAATACCTCATCAACACTCAGACTTGATGCATTCGACAGGAAGTTTTCCTGCTTTTATTTCCACTGCAACATCCAGAAGTTTTCTATTCAGTATGCAGGTACATTTTGTGATTGAAATTTGAGGATGCATATAAACTCTCCTTCCTGAATATGACCCAGGTTATGAGCTAGTGCTTTGCAATACCCTGGCATACAGATCTGTGACTGTAAGTCATCACTTTAGTGAGAGCATCACTTCCCATTTGTGTGTGTAACCCGCTGTTCAGTTCTCAGAAAAGCACAGTCTGTATATAAACACTCCACAGCTGTGTGTGTATAACGTGTGTGCATTAAGTTGAGGCTTTGGCTAACTGCAGTCTGTGCCTTGCTGTAGTTGGAGCCCAAATTTGGATCCACAGTGATAATCAATTCACAAGCATCAAATGATACAAACATCACTAGTGGAAATGGATCCATCTCTCCTGCCTCGTGGTTGATTGGTTATTTCTGGCACCAGAGAGCCACGGAGCTCACAACTGCTGAATCATGCCCTGGAGGCAGACTAAATGAAACAGGCATTCATCCAAACCGCGCCTTGCTGCATGAATCACAAATATTACCAAAATATCGCAGACTCTCAGTGTTTATGAGAAAATGTCGGCTTATAACTGTGGATATCTTCAACAGCCGATTTCAATAGTAACTTAATTAATTAGTGATACAGTGTTAACATGAAAACCCCTCTGAGAGCATTGTTTGCCATTATTATGGGCTGCTTTGGCAGAGTTATTCACAGAGCTCTTGGAGCACGTCTTTAGCACATCAGAAGTTTGGCTGAAACTGCCACTTGTTAGATTTATTTTGGATCTCCAGTCTTTGCTGTTTTCCTGTCTTGACCATGTGAGGTTTGAACTGGCGACCTTCAGGTCACAGTCTCTTTTTTGAAGGAGAGAAGTGTTTCACATATTTTTTGAGCCTCACACTCGTACTACATGGCGTGCTTCAATCGCAGAAAATGTTGGCGATAATGCTGCTGCCCAGTTGCAATCTGACATTAAAAAGAAGACGACGATTGTCATTTCAGTTAAGTGCACAACAGCCATATTCGATTTGAGGCAACAATATCTGTCAAAACGAATGCACACAAGTCAGTACAGAGTGTACACAGTAGACTGTAGAAACAGCACTAGCCTCAGCAGATACTCAAACTTCATTAATGTGAAAGGTAAAGAGCATAATGACTAAGAACGTTCTGCTCATGGTGTAATTCTGTTTTTAATCCTGCTCCATTCGCTTGCTTTCCCACCTTAACCTCACACTAATTCTGTACAAAACCTTTTCCCTTTAAGGGAAAGTGTAAGACTGTCTACTTTTTGGAAATGGCACCGTCTCAATTAACAGAAAAGACATATCACACATAAGCCACAGACGCTCATATTCTTTAATGACATGGCTTTACAAGATGTACTGTCAAAACAAGCCACATGCAGGCTACTTAAAATGACTGCGCGGCTCACATTTCTCTCTTTTTATCCAACTGCACTCATTATTTCACTTTTTATTGTATTTTTAATGTTCAAAAGGTCACTCTCTGTACCCACACACAAATAATTATTGCATTTATTGTATGTTAGTCAATTTCAATGGGTCATTTCATGAAAATAGCTAATAATAATACAAAGGTGTCAAGATGGCTGTCAAATACCTAAAAACACTGACTTGTTGCATAAGAAAAGAGTATAAACTAAAATCTAGTACAAAATGTCAATCTATGACATTTGATGCCAAACTAATTTCTACTCCATGTACTGAAATGTTCATTCAAAACAGGCTAGATTAATAATTAATAATAATAATTAATAGATTTATGTTGAAATGATGAAAAGAACAGAATCTTGACTGGATAATAAAATATATATATATATATATATATATATATA
>JAVQJD010067922.1:0-12728 GCA_036023655.1 Nannoperca australis
GTAATGTAAATGTAATGTAATCAAACTAAGGAGGGAAACAAACAAAGACAGGAAGGCACAGGGAGACAGACAGGAAATACCAAAATAAAACAGGAAACCAAAAATCAGGGATCATGACAGAATCATATGCTACTTTATACTTTAATCCACCACATGTATCTGACATCTATAGTTATTAATAGCTTTGTAAAATCATTTTGGATTTTAAAAAAAGTCCAAAATGTGTTATATACGTCAGTACATAAAGTAGTTCCAATTAGCCAAGGTAAAATGTCTAAATGTAAATGCATCAAACTCTAAATAACACTCTGAATGGGGCCATTTTTGCATAAGAACATTTCGCTGACAATACTTGTGTACCTTCACTCAAGTAAATTTTTAATGCAGGCCTATTGTATTGTAATTGTGGTATTGATACTTGTCTTAACTGAAAGATCTGTGTACTTCTTCCACCACTGCACCAAGCATGAAAGCTCATTCTTGACATTTGGGAGAAGTATGTGTAGCAAAATAATCTAAGCTCCAAGGCCCACTCACTCACTTTTCCGAGCTTTCAAGCTCTCTCACAGTCTACTTCAGTGACCATGAGATACAACACATAACTTTGTCTTTCAAACAAAGGATTGGTATGATATGTAATGCATTACCACACAAACACATGGACACACACAATTTCAGGACATAGAAAACAGCATAGACAGCAGTCTGCTCAGTCATGTGAGAGGACCCTGTTACACACACATCATTAACTCACAGTATCAAACTCACACACACTCGCAAACACACTGAGCAATTTTCAGGCATTATTATCTGTGTTTTTGAGGTGCAACACAAGAAGACACACACACACACACACACACACACACACACACTATATCTATTATAGCCTGATTGTGTGTGTATGTAAAAATGTAAATGTTTGAGTCCTCCTTCTGTCCATCCAAAGACTCCAGATGATGTGTGGCCCCAGCTCATTCTGTTCCACTGGAAAGAGTTGGAGCGGATATGGCTAGCTGGTCATCCATCGAAATCCTGAGCTCCAGATGTTTCCATACGAACACACACACACACACACACACACACACACACACACACACACTGTAACTGCTTTGCTGTCAGACAGGGGTAAGGATGATTCATTGCTTATTTCCTGTTGCCAATAAAAAAATTAAAATAAACTTTTGCTTTCTTTCTTCAGTCAAGGAGTAAGACCGGAGAGGTTGTATTTCACCTCCTAATGATGACTTAGGGAAAGTGCCTGAACCTGAGAGGACGGTGTGTATCAGTGTGTGTCTATGTGTGTGCGTATGGAATTAGGTTGGGTTGAGTTGGCAGGAAAAGGAGGAGAAGAGATGGGGAGAATAGAAAAGCAATGCACAGTAGAGATCCCAGTGGGCGGATGGAAGGACAAGCGAGGACATGGGTACAGATGAGGAATGAAGGACAGAGGAGCTGAGCGATTAAAGAGGAGAGAGAAGAGGAGGAGATGAAGAGAGACTACGCAATCAGTCAATAGATTCTTACTGTGTGAGGTCTGACTAAGAATTCTAAAATCAATTCACATTCTGGGACTCACAGCAAAGAGGCACTTCCCTCTCCAGCCCTCTCTTTCCCTCTTCCTCTGACTCTCTTTCAACATCTTCTTCTTTGAACTATAGTAGTAGCACACACTCCAGCTCAAATCTCCACCTTGGTCTCCTTTGACCTCTTGACTCTTGACAGGAAGCCAAACTTGCTAAGCACACAGTGAGACAGTTTTGGTCATGGAAAGTCAAAGGTCACACGACTGGCTTGCTTAATTAATGTTTTTGCAGTGAGAAAGGTGAACAAGCAAAGCTCAAGACAGCTCAACTAACAAAATTATGACAAAATGCAGAGGTATGAATGTGGTCCTTATAGTAGAACTCAATGTAGTGCCTTTTATCACTTTATCACTGTCCCACTAATTAAGGTTGTATGTCAGAGATAAAAGGTGCTTGTCAGCAGTCAAATGTGTGTTAAAAAGTCAAAGGTGATGTCTAATGATGCTGCAGCACTTTGTGGGCGTTCTGCTTTGGTCGATGCTCTTCTTATGGCACTCGATGTTTCAGCACAGACAGTGCCATAAGGTGAGATATAGAGGTTCACTGACAAAAAGGAAGAGGATAGAAGAGAGACTCCACAAATTCAGAATGAATAATATTTTTCCTTTAAGCCCATGTCAATAACAGTGAAAATGTCTCACACACGTACCACTTATTTGCATGTTCTGCTTTTCTACAATACACCTCTAATCACAATTTAAAAAAGTCAAATCTAACAATAACTGTGTGAAACATTCAGATAAATTAATAATATAAAATTACACTGTTTAATTGACCTCATCAATCTGGATAACTTTAAATTAATTTGCCACCACCAAGAAAAACGTTTCGAGAAGAAGTTTAAATAGCAGAGAAGTTTAGTGTTTCAGTCCGGCTGCAGAGTGTAACGTATCAGCTGGCGGTGTGGTGTAAAAAACTGAAGTCTCTTAAAACATTAGCACATGTTTTCTTTTCATGTCATCCATTATCATTACTCATAAACAGATCATTTAATTAAAAGAAACTTCAGTTGTTAGTGGTCACACAGAGTGGGAACTTTTTTATATTTATATTTTGTTTGTCTGTACTGAATTATAAGTGAAACTCCACAGCTGCCTGTCTATTAGCACACCATGCTGTCTGTCTGTCTGTCTGTGTGCTTTTGTCCGTCACATTTCATGTGTTTATTTGGCTTCCTCTCTTCCATTCTCTCCCCTGATGTGACCGGGCTTACTTGTCAGCAAGAGGTGATTGTTTTGTCATGGTTACATTGTCACCATTACATTTTAAACACTCATTCATGCATTATCCATCTCTATAAAGCACATAGAAAAACAAACACACTGGGTGCCATAAGGCTATGCCTCTCACCTTAAATTACCACACCAGTGGCTTTCCATATTTTAGTGCTTTTACTATTGAACTGATCTTCAATTTGGTCTTTAAGTCACAAAAAATAAATAAAATGTAAAATAAAAAAATAAATCTTATCACAATACAAAAATATTTTTTATTTTTATGTTCATTTGTACAGGCATTAGAGTAAAATATGTATATTTTACAACTAATCAGACTTTGTCCTTTACTTTACTGTTTTGTATTTGTTGCATTTCTCTTCCATCATAGCATAGTAAAAAGACTTTCCAGTTAACCTATTGTTGCCTTAAGAGCTGCATGTTCAGCCAATATAAAGACATGCAAAACAAAGTCAAGTCAGTTTTATTTATATAACCCAATATCACAAATTACAGAGGGAGGGGAGACAAGGAAAACATGCACACAAGGGGGAGAGAGAGAGAGAGAGAGACAAGAGGAGAGGCTGAATTTCCTGGAGGACGAAGATCCGGATCCAAAACATCTGGAATCAGCAACCGACAGCCAGGAGAGAGAGAGAGAGAGAGAGAGAGAGAGAGAGAGGTCCCATGACAGAAAGTTTACAATATTCTCGTTGGCAGGATAAATATGGACTTTAGTACAATGGATTCCTAGATTCATTTATGTGAATCAGTATAATCAATTTGTGTATCTGAGTTCTTGTGTGTGTGATGAGTAAAGAAAGTGAATGGTAAGTCACGGAGCTGCAACAAGCTTTCTCTCCAGAGGAGATTCTTGTGGGAGACACATAAAGATTGAATTGACAAAGAGGAATCATTTTCCTGGTGTCAAGTAAGTTTGTTTGTTCGTAAAAAAATGAGACAATCCTGGTGAGAAATGGGGCAGTATTATATGTGTTGCTTTCATATTTGGTTTAAATTAAATAGAAATGACGAGGCTGTGTTGGAAAAAGCCATCATTCATTCTATTCAAATGTAAACAAAGAGGATAGATACACACATCTTTCTAGAAATCTTGCTAAAATGTTCCCGCTGTTAGTTTCAATAACAACAACAATATTCTCTGAATTGTTCCAAAAACAGTGAGTGTTTGACTTTTGTGTTGACACTATTAAAATATCCAAACTGTGTTTTGCATCTATTTCCTGTATTTCCTAAGTTGTACTTCTCAGCAATTGAGCAGCATCTGCTGTGTGGGCAGCAGCCCTTCCAAGTAAACAAGGCTCTTATTAACTATTAAACACTTCACAGCAGGGACCGCAAAACACACACACACACACACACACACCCACACACACATAGTACACACACGTATTAACACAAAGATACACAAATGCAAGCACGCCGGGAGGAATGGGTGAGAGTCCCAGTGCAGAGTCAGTGGCCTCTGTTTTCCTCCAGTCACAGTGAAATTGGATCTCTCTCTCCATCCCCTGAAAGAAGGTTGTACACTTAAACACTAGCCGCTCCACGTCCCTCTTGGCCTCTAATGGATGGGCAGATGAATGACTTTGTAAGCAGAGTGTGAGCCAACCTGATTTAGCTCCACTACAGACAACTGAGACTTTGAGACATGCCCTCTCTAGTGTGTAATGATCATGTGAGTGGTCACACAAAACACCTTTTAGCTTAGTTAAGGACAAGTTACTGAACCTCTACAAGTTACAGAAGTCCTGGACTCTGACCTTTGACCTGCACATGTAAAGTCACAATAATTGTTCTCACATTATCATCAGAGACCAAAATGCACCTCCATCTCTTCCTGTTTGTGTTTTCCTCTGAGCCCTCTTTTCTTTAGAGAACACAGAAAGGAGAAAAGGAATGTGAGATCTTGCAATGTGGAACCACAAGAGGGCCCTGTCACACAGTCAGAGCATGTCAATTAGGAACATTAATAAACAGCAGCTACAGAGCAAATAATTACAATGTAGTGGAAGGTTGACTTATCTTAAATCAATTACTGTACATTTCAATTGCAGAAATACATTTATTAGGTTGGCTGCAAGGCTGCAAACAGGAATTATTTTCATTTAGTAATCTTTCAATTCGTTTTTAATTATTGATTCAATGTTTATGTTAGTGAAAACTGCAAATCACAAGTTCTTTGAGCCCAAGACAACTTCTTAAAATGTCTTGTTTTGTATGTCCAACAGCCCCAAACCCAAATATATTCAATTTACAATTATATAAAACACAGACAAGCAGCACATCCTCACATTTGAGAAGGAAGAGCTAGAGAAAGTGTAACGTCGTGTGCTTGATTAAATAACTAAAATAATGAATTGATTGTCAAAATTGCTGTTTGATTCTCTGCTGATCTGCTAATTGATTAATTAACAAATTGTTTCAGCTCTATTGTGTTTCATTGTCAAATTTTTCAATTTCATTGCAAGCAGACAATAGACTGACTGCAAATGAGGAGTACATTTGTACAGTATGAGGCAGAAAGGAGGCTGACTTTGGTCAAAAGTGTGTGTATGTCAACTCTAAAGGTGAAAAGTTTGCCTTGATGTTGTCATTCTCCGCCTCTCTCCTTGCCGCAGGAGCAGCCCATTGAATGACACAGAAACTAGCTCACCCGGGAAGGAAACTCCCTGCGTCAGACGTCAGTCCAAAGTCCACTACACCAGCTGTGTGGTTCTGTGCATGTGTTTATAAGACAGAGGAAAGAGGGGGACTGTGTCAATAGACGCACACTAGCTGACTCCCTCAAGTATACCGCAAAGCATCAAAGGCTGAGTTTCATACTGATACTCACAGCAGTTTGTTTATACAAAAACAATCCTCCCTCTCTTCTTTTCTCCCTGCATACTTGGGCTTCTTTAGTAATGCAGGTCTGGTATAAAGGAGATCAACAACTGCTCAAATGAGAACTCTATATATTAGTAGTTCTGCTGAAGAATGACGCATAGGGAGGGGGAGGGACACACACACTCACTCACACACCATCAACCCTATTTGGATAAATACATTTTACGTATCTACACACACACACACAGTTGTAGAGGTGATGTAATAGCTTTTTGGAGCTGCTGTTTCCCACAGTGAATAGCTGAGTCAACTGTAGGACAGTACATACAGTGGATACAGAGCAACAAAATCCAAATCTATTTACACCACTCCCAATACTCATACTTAATACCCAATGCTGTGTGTGTGTGTGTGTGTCATCAGATCCACCTCTCTGATATCTTTTATGCACACAAACATTTAGCAAAACACGTGACTTATATCTTTTAATTTCACAACAATTCTTAATGCTGTTTTATTCAAACTCTAGTCCACATTTGCCAGTGTGCTGCTGCCTCCTGTTGCAAGAGAGAAAAGATTTATTTAGTTCTCTTTACTGGAGATAGTCGGAAATGTATTTCTTCTTGCAGACCTCATGGATGTATTATGATAACTGGACGAAAGACATTTCCCGATGTGCTCATTCATTTCAATGAAGTTCAGTCTGCTGCTGTGTTGTGCGGCCCACTGTACATGTACATTGAGACGTTGTCATAAAAATTAAATTATTACAGTAAATTATTTTTTCATTACTTTTACTTCCTGTACAGTGTGAGGATACGGAGATTGGTACAGTTGAAGGAATACATTAAATGGAGCTTAATATGAACACTAAATATCTCACTAAACCAAAGTAAATCACAGACCGATTTCTGCATTCAGAAAGTGTGGAGTGGGATGAGGCTGCGGTCCTGTTGTTTTGAGGCACTCCTTTATGAACTATGCAGTCTGACCTGGCATGTCATCATCAGCCAGTTAGGCGGATACCTGTAGCCTTTGAACTAGTGAATGTGTTTCCAAATATGAAACTCTGTATGAAATTGCAATCTTTCTCAATACTCTGGTTATTTTTTACAGTACAGACTGTCCTTGGTATGAGCTAGCTACCATGTGAATGAACTTGAGTCACTTTCTGGGGAAAGAAAGGGAGGAAAAGTGCTGGGAGGTGATGCAGAAAAGTGATCATTTCATGAATTTTCCCTGACGATGACACAGCTGTCAAATTCGTTCTATTATTTTAGCTTCAAAAACAAAGTTTGTCTTTGTGTCTGTTTTTGTTTCTTTTGTAGGTCAAACTGCTGCCTGAGGGTACAACATGATCCTCCATACTTAACTCCCCAGCCATTTAATACTACCTGCAACATGGTGAGCAGACCCCTTTGCCCTGATCTTTGCCCAACAGGAAATGTGGGGACATCCGCAAAGAGTAGAAGCTTTAGTCACTGAGCTAAAAAGCTCCTCTTATCCTCCCTGTTTTTTTGATTCAAATCACCCATGTGAATTTGAACATGACGTACAGGTATTTTATTTATTTATTACATTTGTGACAGAATTTTATCACCATAATACATGCTGAAACACATATTTCTGCAGGTCTAATATGTAATTGTGTAGCCTTCAGGGCATACAACCTGTTGCTCGGATTCCATAAGTGGCAAAGGGACGCAATAACAAGCATAGAGGCCAAATGAGTCATCTGCAGCAGAACTTTTGCTGCATTGACAGTGAGTGTGTTACCTGGAAATCAGAGCCGATTCCGTGCTGGAAATGCTGGGTCATTTCGAATCCCACGGCTGTACATTTGTGTCAGGGAAATATAACCTGGGTGGAGATTCAGAGGTGCCAGTGGTGAGTGTGGGTAGGCATGTGTGGACTGGACTGCAACCTGAACCACAGGATGGTATTTTATTGTTACTCCTCCCTGCTGCAGCCCTGTAGTCCAAAATGTGTTATTTCCCTGAATATAGAAACTGTGGCTGAAAGTCCTTGAGACCAGCACCCCCTCCATGCCTCCCTGCCTCCCTTCCTCTCTTTCACTCTCTCTTTTTTTTCTCATGGTGAGTCTGGCACTGAGCAGCTCTATTGGCCTTGATAGAATTACAGTTGCAAAGTGCACAGCAGCTGGCACCCAGGATGTGGGTGAGAAAATCAGGGACTCTCCAAGACTCCCTGGTGGGCAGAAAAGGGAGCAGTGAAGAGAATAGATAACCAGCCTCATCAGGCACTCACATCTCACATTTCACTTTCACATTTCAAGGACAAATGAGTTTCTGAAATGTGCTTCAAAGAATACAGTGAGAGGTGGTTACTACATGGTTTCAACGGGAGGAATGTAAAATTAAAGTGTTTAAAGGGAGATTTTACTATTTTATCTAACTCTGTATATCCTTTTAGTATATTGAGTATTAAGTGTTAACATTTGTATGTATTTATTTATCAGATGTCTTTTGGTTAAATGTCTTCTTGTTTGTACTACGAGCTGACCACATTTTTTTCATAACTAACTTGGGTTGAATTGGCAATAGGCATAGTTTGGGAACTATGAAACTAGAAATAACAATGAAAGATGTTTGTTTTTTTTCACAATCAAAAAGTTGCACTCCACTGATTTTACACTTAAATTTAATGCTGCTGCTCAGCCCGTGAAAACAGATGTATAATATCGTCTGTGGTTTTGGAAAAGCTTTGGGTAGTCTGAGGAAATAACCAGAATGATGTCATCAGGGTTATATCAGATTGTGTTTGGGAAATACAAATTAATAACGTAAAGCCTTCATTACAAACTAAAGGACGTGCACATTCGCCAGGCATGGAGGGTCTAATAAATTACACTACTGAGTTGCTTTATAGGAAACGTAAGATCCAGTGTTGAAATGCCACACTGGATACTACATTTACCATGTACTCTGGTTGTACACTGACTTCTGGTCAATGACCTTTGACCCCTTCCTATTCAGTTCTTTGACTGAGTTAATTCTAATGTTCCCAGATGGCTGATGCCGTATGTTTCCAGTGTTCATTCAGTCTCTTGTACAGAGTCTATTTCACCAAGTCAGCATTCCCCAGCTGTCACGTGTGACCTGTCCTGTTTTAAGGACATACCAGCAAAAATCTTTCAGTGTTGGAAGGTTTGTGTGCCATCTTCTTATGACTTAAAGACTCATGGGAGATGTTCTGGCAGCCCAACCACTTTGGAAAGTCCCACATGGCTGACTGAGGTCAGTCATGTTATTATGTGGTGATTTCATGAGATTTCCAAGGTACCAAAGACCAGTAACTTCCTGGAGTCTCTGCTGGTTGCCTCGCAACTGGTCCGGATCAAGAAAAAGTCTGGCACATAACTACTCATCAATCAGCAATTTGTTGTTTTTATATATATTTTTTGGGATGCACTGAAAAAACGACATACATCGTGTTAATAGGTGAGAGGTGGATATTGTTACCTTTGAGCCAGGTCAGCTGTTCCCCCCTTTTTCAAGTCTTTATGCAAAACTAAGTTAATATTTAGACACAAGAGTGGTATCAAAGTTTGCATCACGTTTTTTAACTACAGAGGTTTTCTAGTAGTTGTTGGGAGATTTAGTTTGGTAATCACTTACTGAAAATACATTTCCTTGGGACTATAAACAAAGACATAAAACAAAAATCATATGTCACTGTGGTCTCTGAGTGTCTGTTATGTGCTGACAGTCAGGCTGGTGGTTGAGAGAAGCGTTGTGTCTGCGTGTGTCTGTGCATATATGCATTTGACCACGAGACCACTGATAATCAATGTAAATGTCAGCATGGTAAGAACCACGGGGTTTCCTTGGTTATGTCCAGGAGGCAGCAAACGGATGTTATTCCAACCATGAAACCATAAAGGAAATATTTGATCCAGCTCTGAGATATATATCTCAATTCAAATATCTTAAAGTTGTAGTTCCATACACAAAATTCTGATCAAGGGCAGAACTTTAAGTTTCCAGGTTCCCCCAAATGGAATTATTATGACATTTCAATGTAAAACATTAACTCTGACATGTTTGTAGTCTTTAGGAAAGTGAAAGATGAAGGAGGAAGTTGGTCAAGTAGCATGAACGTTTCTGCAACAGAGAGCGATATGGTTTATGGGTATTGTGGTCTATATGTGGAAAAACACATGTGGAAACAATACCACTCGTATGAGAAGGTGGGGGATTTTTTTATTACGACTGTATAAAATTATTCTGTGTTGATATATAGAGATGTGGCTTAAAAAAGGGGTTGCACTATACTGTAGGGGGATATTTGTTGTTGTTCCACTGCTCTTACTGCCACTGCTGCTACGTTTTTTCAGTAAGCATTGAGAGAGGATGATGATTAAAATCCTGTGCATACATGTGTTCCAGGTCACCCAAATGTATTAATTAACACTTTCAAAAAAAATCCATTTGTCATTCAGGTGGTTCCTTGCAGTATTTTGTACATTTGCTGTCCTTGTGTATGTTGTGTATAGACTGACTGAAGGTCAACAAATACATTATTCAATAGATGCACATTTATTTCTCAAGAGACAAACAAACAATACAGCCATGCGGCATGTATTTTAAATAAGGAGCCAAAACTCTCACTTTGTATTGAATAGAGCTAATGTCCACTGTTGGGGTCACTGCTGATTTCTCCAACATAAAACCCATAGCTGAAAATAAGGAGTTTCATACCTGTTCTCCGAGTGCTGTGGAGGGTTAGTGAGAGTTAAATGGACAAAAAGTATCGCAAGAAATGTGAACTAAGTTTCGTCTTGTTAGTCCAAAGCATCATATAGCTTATTCCTCTGCTCTAAAGATCTTCATTGTTGTCTAGAAACTACTTAAAAAACATGCCACAGACGTTGGACAGCACTGGAGTATTGTTGGTTTGGATTTTGGAAATACTTTAGACATCACAGAAATATATATCAGTGATATCAAAATGATTGTTGGCCTTCAAAATGTCAAAAACACTCAGCACATTATAGCAGCTTGGATCTCAAAGCCACACAGAAATTAGATATAGAAAAAATATCTTTAAACACACAGTATGACACAAATTCTGCTGTTACTTTATTTGGAGAATACAAAAACAGGCCTCGCTGTAGCCAAGCAAATGTGATCTAGTTCACACAACAACTTGGAGATTGTTCCCATTGTGACATTCAAAATAGTGAAGTGGTTATAGCAGAAACACGAGGACTCCGACCAGACAATGTGACGACAATGTGCAAACAATCGTGTCTTACTATCACCTAAAAGATTTCAGTTCTATGTTGAGTTTCCATGGAGGAGACGCTAACTCAGTAGAAACACATAAATACTAAAAGCAGGAACATCAAATAGTTCCTCTGTGCTATTTTTGGACACAAAGTGAAATGTGTCTGTCTGTGGGTAGAGTCTATGTAATAACAGTAGCCACATTTAAATCTCTATTACCTTATTCCTGATTTGAGATGTACAGCTTTGACAGAATTATATAATAATATTTAATTCAAACACCACTTGATCTGAAGACAAACAAGATTTTTCAGTGAGTGTGTGTATGTAACAGTTCTCATGTAGGTGGGGGATGGTGATAATACTTTAATTAGGGGAAATTCAGTTCACTAAATGCCAGATCTTTACATACAGTATGAGAGGGGAATTCAAATTGATGTTTATCTTCTGAACTGATTCATAATGAAATGCACTTCTAGCAGAAAAAGCAAAGTAATTCACAATTGTGCGATTGTTAGACTCCCACCTACATTAAATGACACAAACACTGACATTCAGACACAAAGAAAAATTGTACCCATCTAAAATGTCTTCTTTCAGAGTCACTCACTTTGTGCACTCGTGGTCTCTATTTTGGATCTGTACATGGGAATCCCCATTTTGGCTTCCGTATCACCATCGATCCCCAACTTTGTCCTTGCACTAACTTAGCCAAAGAATGTGTGGCAGAAAGAAGATGTGGGAAAGAGAAAATCAGTGAGATGAGTTGACTTTTAAAGAATGATTCAGAAAGCATGTTGGGCAGGTGTCAGAGGGGAAGTGGTGGGTCAAAAGTGGACATGAGCAAGGATGGTGTGTGTGTGTGTGTGTGTGTGTGTGTGTGTTTGTGGTTGGAGAGTGATGGGACCAGACCAGCGTGATGGAAAGCCCAGCCGACTGCTAACACAAACACACCAGGGGGAGAGAAAGAGAAGAGAGGGGGGATGGCAGGGAGGTTAAAAAGGTGGGGGAGGAATGATAGAGAAAAGAAGAGTGCTTTGTGTCAGCTTTACAATGATGACAGTTGTCATTAAGATGCTGATGTTGACCAGGATTGACAGGGCCGAGGGAGTGTTTACACTATAGTCCATTATAAAGTTTGCTCAGCAGAGGACAGATCCATTTTTTGTCCTCCCTGCTCGCCCCCACAGAGGAGAGACTTGTCCTGGGAAGGTACGGGTCTGTGAGTGGAGGGGCTTGGAATGTGGATTTTGGAGACGTTTCACACATTTCGAAAAAGAGTGTGGTGTGTGTTTGCATCATTACCATAATTGAGAGTGAGTGCTGAGAGGGCAGGGGGGGGGGCACTCCCCCTCTGAAATCCCCATTTGAGAAATTATGTGAATGAATGGGAGGAGAGGCGGAGCTGGCTGGACTCCACGCCCCTGAGCAACAGATGGGGTCACACAGAGTAGATAAGGGACTTGTGTGAGTGTGTGTGCTGGTGAGCTTAATGCTGTGTATAGGTTGGCACGCTCACAATCACTGTTTAGGCTCCGTGCCAAGCAAAACACGGTCCACCTTATCTGGTAGACGTCTACCGGAGACAAGCATAGGATCATGCCAAAGATGGTAGACTATTGTGTCTTTTGTCCTTGCGTGGCTCTGTTTTCCTCCTGCTTAAAATGTTGAGTTGTTTAGTAAGTCTTTGGCTGCCGCTCAGCAGAGCAGCCGGCGAGGCGAGGTTACTCCATGTCATTGGAATCTGTGCACAATGGACCCAATCCCCCCTCCGCCTCCTGGGCCCCCGCGCGGGGGGGGGGGGGGGGGGGGGGGGGGGGGGGGGGGGGGGG